>CM045771.1:80201794-80366239 GCA_025200525.1 Camellia lanceoleosa | reverse complement strand
ACCAATTTTCTTCCAAAATTTATTTCTCTCTTTAAAAATCGTTTTTATCTCTGGTATTCTCTCGGAATATTCTCCTAACTCAATGAATTAGCACCAGTTAAAATATCGTAATGATTGAACATCGTTTGGTATGGGTTTCATATTCTTTTTTTTACATACAATGTTGACAGAAGTAGTGTGTGAATTCCTAAGAAATTGTGTGATAATTCCTAAGACATTCTATTATATTTATTTTGGTTGTCATACACGATTGTGTCGTGCTATATAAACATTTTGTCACTGTAGTTTTCAAACTAAAACTCGTACATGCATCCAAATGTGAATTGGACAAAGTAAAGGGACACGAAATCGAACAGATATATTAAAATTTAAAAGTGATGAGGTGAGCCCGGTTTAGAATCTTGTGCAAGTGAGTTGCGAACCCTAACATGGCACGGGAAGGTATTTCGGCTCTTATCGGTGTAGGTGATATAAGGTTGGTGGTGCGGGTGTCACAACATAGACCGTTCCCTGGGGACAGACCGTAATGTCACGACTCGAGTATGTAGCCCTGGTGCGTGGGCATCATTGGTAGTTACAACAAGTAACATTTGAATATTTTGTTAAGTTTTATTATTGGCAATCCCGTTTGACAAGGATTTCTTTAAGAAGTTGATTTTCTTCCAAAACTAGGATTACTTTTGGATTTTTATAAGTAATTGGATTTCTTCCAAAACTAGGATTATTTTTGGATTTTTTATAAATAGTTGGTTTTCTCCCAAAACTATTTAATTCCTCCAGATCTTCTTTTTAGTTCTTAAGGTTTATATCTGGGAATATTTTGTTAGTTTTCTTTGATGTTTTATTGAGTATTCAACTCATGGTTTAAAGAGAGTACATCAAAGGTTTTGTTTGTTATATACAAGAGAGAGAGTCGTTCTATTTTTTTTTCAAAAATTCTTTTGAAACGAGATCTTGTTTGATTTATGATAATGGATTCAATTTGTAGGGAAATTCTATGGTTCGACCACCCCTACTTGTGAATCCTCGGGAGTGAAGATGAAGAACTTGAGAAGCATATCAAAAGTTGTATAAGAGTCTCTTAACTTATTCAAATTTAATGACAAACTCACAAAGAAACTCAAAACATGTGAAAGTGAGAATGTCAAGTTAAAAAAGAGATTTCGAGGCTAGGAATGATGCCCTTAAGATTTCTAATGATCGACAAGCTCTTTATGCAAAACTCTTGACTTGAGGAGAGAGGAATGAGCTACAACAAATTTATGCAACATATGAAGAAAAGATTGAATCTCTTGAGATGTCTCAAGTTGCTTTGGAAGAACTAATGATCAAGAAAGAGGAAGAACTCAAGAGTGGCATTGGCTTTGGTGGTAAGAAAGAGCAAAAACAGAAGGCTTCCACATCTTGTGATACAAGAACTCAAGGAAAGGGAGAACAAAATATTCAACATGAGGATAGACTTCTCAAACTTCCTAGAGTTGGTAAGGCCAAAGAAAAGAAGGTACACCCTGTTTTTATTTGTCATCATTGTGGTATGCATGGTCATATTCGCTCTTATTGTTATGAATTGCATGGGAGAATGTCTCATAGAGATGGAAGAAATTCTAATATCTCAAGGGGTAGGAGACACTTCATTGGTCATAAGGAGGTTAAGGGTCATAATAAACCTTGCTATTTTGATTTGCTTGAGACCAAACATGAACAGAGGTTGTGTTTACCTAGACCTAGGAATAGGAAGTTGAAAACCATGTCAAGATGGGTTCTCATTGAAGGGGAAGGGAACCATAACGTCAAGACACCACCCAAAAACCGCAATTCTCACAACTTTGTTTATACTAAAGCGGTTTGGGTGAGAAAACTTGACTTGTGTTAATTTGTTTATTTGTTTTAATTTTTGGGTTTCTGTGTATTTTTTTTAATGAGAAATTTATGTGTGCTTGTTCGTTTTCTGACTTGTTTTGTTTAAAAAAAAAAAAAATGTGTGCATGTTCGTTTTTTTTTGTCTTGCTTTGGTTAAGAAAAAAAATAAAAAAAATCCAAAAAGATTTTCTTAGTATGGTTTTGCGAGCTTGAAATTTTTGAGTGGTCTTTGATGCATATTGAAATTGATGAGAATATCCATTACATGTTACCATGTGTGTACTTTCCGTGGTCATTACTCATTTTGGAGTGTGTGTTTTTTGATTAGTATGTCTCATTCTGTACACACTCTTGGATTAGCAAATTTTGGAATCTTCCATCTTAGTGATCATTTTTTTTATGGACTTCTGGCATTGTATCTTTTGCTTTTCTAGAGGAATTGACCTATACTAGCATATCATGGGTGATGGTGAGTCTCTTAACTACCTTCCATCTTTTTGCATCTCCATGGCTTTCCCTTTTTATTCTTTGTAGTCCAGCCATGAGGAAAAGGCTACCTCAGAGTCACCAACCAGGCCATTCTTATTATATCCATGCTTCTCTGGTTCGGTTTCCACACCCTTGAGCGTGTCAGCCGCCAATGAGTGTGCAAAAGAAAAAGAAAAAGAAAAAGAAAGAGAAGAAGAAAAAATATGCAAAAGAAAGAAAAAAACAATGTGCAAAAGAAAAAAAAGAAATAGATGTGAAAAAAAAAGAAAAAAATAAAGGATTCATTGATTGAGGTGGAGCCTCCGCCTTTACTCACCAAATACCCCTTGATTCCTAGTGGTTTGACTTTCCTTAGTTGTGCTTAGATTCTCTTGTCGGAGGTCCAGCTATCAGATCACTACTAGGATTTGAATCTCGTGTTTGTTGAACTCCAAGAGTCACACACACACTTTTCTTATGGGATCTATGCTTTTCACATAATGCATCACTTTCTTTTATGAGGAATTTTCTAAAGGCTGTACACATTGTGTTTTCAAGTAATTGTGCTTCTTGGATAATCTTGTGTGTTTCAAGGTACAAATCTGAAATTTCTTGCTTGCTCCACCATATTATTTTTGTTGTTTTTTTTCTTGTTCATTGTTTTTAGTGAGGGGGAGTTTGGTTTATCATTACAAGAGTTTGTTAGCATGAACACTTTGTTTTGTTTGGTACGAGAGATTGGCATTAGTTGGTTTGCATGTTGCTTTGCATTGGCTTCTTTATTGTTTGAGCTTCCTTTGTCAATTCGTGAAAAAAAAGACGAAGGGGGATTAATGTTGTTCGGTGTGTCTTAGGATTTCATGTATTCATGTCATGTGTCGGGTGCATAAGTCTTAGTTTTCATCTATCTATGCTACATGTTCTTAAAATCTTCAAGCCGCATCTATTCATGTTTTCCATCTCATGCTTTAAGATAATCTTGTCATATGTTTATTGCTTTTTCATATACTCTTGTGGCACTAATAGTTGTTTTGGAGATTGTGACATTAATAGTTGTTTTACGATCTTAACCAATCGAAAAAAGTTTGTATTTGTTGGTTGTAATGGGTTGGGGTGATTAGGATTTTATTTGTTAGGTGTGTTTTGTCACGGCATTGCCAAGGAGAAATTGTTAAGTTTTATTATTGGCAATCTGTTTGACAAAGATTTCTTTAAGAAGTTGATTTTCTTCCAAAACTAGGATTACTTTTGGATTTCTATAAGTAATTAGATTTCTTCCAAAACTAGGATTACTTTTGGATTTTCTATAAATAGTTGGTTTTCTCCCAAAACTATTTAATTCCTCCAGATCTTCTTTTTGGTTCTTAAGGTTTATATCTGGGGATATTTTGTTAGTTTTCTTTGATGTTTTATTGAGTATTCAACTCATGGTTTAAAGAGAATACATCAAAGGTTTTGTTTGTTATATACAAGAGAGAGAGAGTTGTTCTTCGGTGGATTCTAAAGAATTCGAGCCTGAAGCTTCGGTGGATTCTGGAGTGGCTCATCGTAAAGACAATTCCGAGGTGAAGACGGGGTTGGAAGAGGCACATAGAGGTTGGTTCAATTAGGCGTGGATTCGCTAGGTAATTGAGAGTATACCTGTGTAATTCCTTTAAATCTTCTTAGTGGATTGTTTTATGGCTGTTGCCCGTGATTTTTTAATCACAGTTGGAGATGTCCAATTGTGGTTTTTCCACGTAAAATCGTTGTGTCGATTTCTCTTTTATTGTTTGATTGGGTTTGTTATATTCTGCTTAAAATTGGTATATAATCACAAATCAACATCTAGGGTTTCTAGATTTTTCATATTTGACCAAGGGGGAGTCAGAATTGCCCATGGTCATTGCTTAGCGGTTGGGTGGAAATAGTACTCCACGGGGAGTTACTTAAATTTATCTGATAAACTGAATCTATGGGAATTTAAAAAGAAAAGCATGCATGTTCCTTATGATGAATCACTATTTCCGTTTGCCATTTTTATTTATTTATTTGTCTATTGTTATTATTTTAACTGTAGGCATTTCTGTTATGCTTATTAAATGCTGCTTATTATTTTGTTATTACACAATATTTATTATTTGTGATTATTATTATCGAGGTGGGCATTTTCGGGTTGTAGTATATTACTGAGCTCGTCGCTCACTGGCATTCTCGTTGCCCTAGCGTTTTATGCCAGGTACCGAAGAAATCGAAGGAAACACCGAGGTGTTGAAAGGCAACATTCAACCCTAGTTAGCTTGAAGCGTGCCAAAATTGCATGAACCATTTTTTTTTTTTGAGTTTTCTAGTTTTTCTCTAGTCTTTTTATATTTGTTTACTAAGACAAAATTTTAAATTTGATTTGAGTTGTAATTTAAGAACTTTTAGTTTTCGTGTTGTTAATTAATGGATGATGGTAAATTTGATGACAACATTGATGAGGATTCTTAATTAAGAAAATTGATTTTAAGTTTTAAACCTTATCATGATATCCTCAAATTTTGGAGCGTCACAATCCGGGTCGAGGTGGCACGATCTAGGGGGTCCCTGAGACTCGGCAATATTTGCGGCAGGGCATTCTCTTGAACTACTTCTGACCCATCTGCGGTAGGGCGTCCTCTTGGACTGCCTCTAACCCCGTGGAATGATTGGGGATCATTGGTTAGGTATGACTAAGAAGAAGGGTTGCCGAGAGGTTGATCTCATTTTCGTGGGTTTTTCTCATCTTCGGAGAGATCACCTCCTCAGATAAGGTGGTTAGAGAGAATATTCCCTACGTGCCTTGCACATGGGTTTCATCCTACATCATAAGGTGCCTATAAATAGCACACACCCATAGCTTTACAAGGGATAGATTTTAGAGAGATAACTCTTGGGAAATAACTAATTTTCCTTCTCAATTATCAACCATGAGAGTGAAAGTGAGAGATTTATGGGAGAGCCTTGCCATTATTCTCTCTATAACTACTTTGCCTTGTTCTTCACCCAATCTCTTATCTCCATCATCTCTTTGCTTTTGTGTTCTTAGTTGTGACTATTGAAGAATCTAAGTCTCTCACAATTTCTAAAGGAATTCGAGTCTTCTTCAAAGATCTTCAAATTTTCCAACAACGTTCTTGAACCTTTTCATACATTTGGCGACTCCACTGGGGAGGCGTATTGGTTAATGGTCTCAATAAGATCCGGAATCTATACAACTCCGGTGAAGATGGCGGAAGAAAAAGAAGAAATTTATCAACAAGGCTCTTCCAATGATGGTGATGAGAGGACTCAAATTCAAGACTCACCTCTCATCCTTGAAGCCATTCAAGGACTCCAACATACTCAACAAGAGATTCTCCCAACCCTTTAAAATCTCACCCACACTATGTTGGTGATGGGTTCACATTTCGCACCATCGGCAACAAATAGAGGTTAAGTCGGCGCCGACAAGAATCAACAACTTCATGGTGATGTTGGGAATGGTCAAAACCATCAAGACCCACTCCCAATTCTCCCTGAAGTTTCTCAAAATGGTGTACAAAATCAAGTGCTAGGAGGAACAAGTCATGGCCAACCTGCAGACCATGGGGCGCAAAATCATGCACCTAGAGGATCAAGCCATGATCCAGCAGTGGTTGGAGAAGTTTCTGGCACGATGAATGGTGTTCCAACGGTTGCGGAAGTTCAAGGAAAGCCTACAGAAATTTCTCTACAAAATGGTGCTCCATCCATGCCTGATTTTGTTCCACAAATTGTAAATTCTACTCATGTATTGAGCGGGTCTCTTTTGGCTCCAACAACGGCTTTCCAAGCTCAACTTGATATAGCCGTGGCATGCAATGGACTTTATGGGACCCAATTCAATGTCCCATCACCAAATGCCGATGGCCAATATCACTACGTTCCTACACCGATGGTGAATTCTCAACACCCAAATAGCCAAGTCACTCTAGGCTCGGTCTTCAAGTTTACAAGCTAAGTTTCTGGAATACCACCATCAAGTTCTCTCCCTCAACAATTTCTCACTTTCGCTGATGTGCAAGCCATGTTCGATCTCGAACGAGGCAAGAGAACTTTACCCTCATTGCCCGATCCGGATGTCAAGTCACCATACCGTATCGAGATGTTGAGTTATCTATACGGAGCGTGCAGTCTGCAAAGTTCATCAAATTCGATGGCAAACAAGGACATGCTCGAGAACATGTTGTTCGATTCATCGAGACTTTGGGGATTCATGGTTCAAATCATGTCCTCCGATTGAGAGAATTCTCCAAGTCCCTTACTAACCGAGCATATAGTTGGTACGTTAACTTGGCCCCAAACTCTATCCAAAGTTGGGAGGAGATGGTCAACAAATTCCATGCCAAATTCTTTCAGGTGGCTGAGAAAGTGACCACCCTTACCCTATGTAAGGAAAAGTAGCGAGAGGGTGAAGACATTCTTGAATATATGAAGAGGTTCCAAGACAAAGCCGTGGACTGGCACGGGGTTGTAGAGGAAAGCTACTCAGTCCACATCTGTGTTGAAGAGGCGCTGAACGGGTACAAAATACTTCTTGTTAATAACAATTTATCCATTTTCTCGGCACTAATTGAAGCATCTCGGAATATCAACATACCTCAGTCTTAGGAGATCGAGTTCGACACTTGTTATAAAACCAGCTTCAAGACATCTCGAAGACCTTCTGTCATTACGGCTTCAACGTCTTCTACCCGAAACTCACAGGGGGAGGAATTTAGAGGTTAGAAGAGGAAAAACTGCGAAGATGACACTCCTTTTCCGTGCAATGTTGAGGAGATGAAGGCCTTAGTTAAAGAATGAGTAGTAGACGGGGAACTGAAGTTGCCTCGTATCGAAGAGCTTTTGCCGAAGAAGGACCGCGAGGGCCCTAATTATTGTGTTTTCCACCGATCACTAGGACATCCTACAAAAAAGTGTTGGATGCTTAAGAAGATCTTTAGAAAGAAAGTTAAAGCAAAAGAGCTAGAGTTCAAAGAATAAGGGCCCCAGGATATTTTAGAAGATGTGGCTATGATGACGTATGACAACCACAACCCGAGCAGCTAGTGAAAGCTTTCCAAATGACCCTGCAATTCTAGGGGCAAATGTCAACATTCCGTAGAAAAAGTCTATCTATGACATTTACAATTTGTATTTACTGTATTTTCCAAGAAGTTTTATCTTTCTTTCTTATGTTATGAAAAAATTTATTTCCTACATTTTGTGTATCTCCATTAGAAGTTATTTTCTCTATATTGTGTATCTTCATTATGTTATGTTGCTTGAGACAGTTTTCAATTTTTGTTGCCCCTCAAAGAAGAAATATGAATAGTAGACTCGGTTACCAACCTGAAGGGACCTTTCTTCATGTAGTAGAAGTGTACTCCCACTTAGACTTCCGAAAGACAACCTCCATTAGTTGTTGAAATAGTGTGTGCTCTACTGGACCTCCAAAAGCGATCATTGCTTCTATCAATGCAAGCTTCGAGGGTCTTTTGTTGTGAAGTAGAGTGTGTGCTCTGTAATGACCCGACCTCGATTAATGTTAATTCGCACTTAATCATGCCTTGTAGTAAATTAGGAAGGGTATGGGATTAATTTATGTATGTGTTTCTATCTGCTTACCATAAAATGATCTGTTCATGTCTTTGACTTTAAATTGCGAATTGAAAGCCTTCTAGGGCCGATTAGGAATTGATTAATGTTTTCTGTTAGTTAGATTTTATGTGATTTTATGGTAGGTTTAATTAAAATTTGATTTAGTACGATTAAACTCGATTAAATAATGTTAAATTATGTTAGTTGTTTTAGTTACCAACTTGCCATTGAGTGGCCATCTCCATGCACTAGTTAGGGACTTAATTAGCACATCCCTTGCATTGTTTCCTCAGCCATGTTTTGAGACAAAAAATGTAGGAAAGAGTGAGGGAGGAGAAGAACTTAGCTTCAACAGAATTACTTGGAGAACTTAGGAGAATTGAAGAGGCTTTGCAAGTTTGAGCTTCTAGGCTTGAAATTGAAGACTTAAGGTAGGAGAATTACCTTCTTGATTGTGAATTCAAGTCATTTCTTGCATGATTCATGTGACATTAGTGATCTAAGACAAGAATTAGATTTAACATGTTGAATTAAAGCTTAAATCATGCATGTATGTCTTTATCATAACAATTTGAAGTGTTGTCATGGAAATTCTTGCATGCAAGACCATATTCTACTTATAGTCCATGAGTTCATCATGATTTTGAGTTCAATCTTGCATTTGGTTACATTTTTGGAGTATTGAATTCAAGTGAACACTTGCATGTTTTATTCTTTAATATTTCTTGGAAGTTGGTTGCAATTGTGTTTAATTGACTCACCCTTGGGCTTTGATTTCTCAAATTGATCTTCAAAACATGTTATACTATGAGTTTAAAGTGTTTTTCCAGAAAATGGGCCCAAGAGGTTGAGATTTGGGAAGTTGAATGCTTGGTTTGAGCTTAGGAGGCAAATCTGAAAATTTCAGAATTTGGCTTCTTCACTCGAGCGAAGGATTCGACGCTTGAGTGACCATCGTTTGTTCAGAGCTCTGCTCGAGCGAAGGAATAGTGGCTCGAGCATAAATTGCAAGCTCTTAGGTTTTCGGTACACGCACGAGCCTTTCGGCGAAGGTGTGTCTCACACTCGATGGAGCATCGAGCGTGCATCGCGCATAAAATTTCAACAACCAGTACTTTTGCATTTTTACAAACCACTCGAGCGAAGGAGTCTATGCTCGAGCAACCCCTCTGTTTTGGCAAGCTCGCTCGAGCGAAGAAAGCTACGCTCGAGCCAGACCTCTGTTTTCAGCAAATTTTGAAAAATATTTTCCAAGGCATCTTTGCATCCTCATTCCATCCTAGGCATTCCTAGGCCATGTTTAAGACTCTATAGTGAGGCTTTAAGGTTAGAAACACATTAAGAACCAACGACGTAAGTTTTGTGTGATTAGAATGTGTGTTTCAGGTGTGTGTCCGTTATATGTAGGTCACGTGCCGCGTGTCGTGTGATCAATCTGCTCCGTCTGTCTGTTTCAAGGCCAACTGTGAGTAATAATTTAGTAAAGTTATGTTCAATTATATCTAGTTTCTGTGTGATAAAACAAGATCTGTTTTTCGAAATGATATGTTCTGTACAATGAATGATTGTTCAATTTCTAACATGTATTCGTGACATCTTTAGCATCATGTGATATATGTTGGCTGTTACCCGGTATCGGAGGTTTCTTTATGGAACTTATTTCTGTCTGTACTCTGTTCCCCGTACCAGAGGCCCTGTCACGGGGGCTCAGCTTTTGTTCTGTTACCCGGATCCGGAGGTTCCTTCATGGAACTGGTTACTCGTAACCTCACGCGTATGCGTTACGTTACGCTCGCTACGTTAATCTTTGAGGATGTATCACGTAAACTTAATCACGACTTATGATTTCTGTCTATATATATGATCTGGACAAATGATGAATTTGATACAAATCTGGATTGTGATTTCTGAATTTGTACGAACTCATTCATTGAAACCCTTTACTCTATTATTATTCACTGGGCTTTCGCTCACAATTTATATTATGTACGTAGGTGAGACAGCACATGACCAGAGCCAGAGTTGACGGCCTTCTGTTCTGTTTTTGTCAGTCATCCGTTGTGCCTCCCGAGGAGGTTCCAATTGAATGCTACGGCTGTTTTTGTATTTCATGCTAGTTTCTGTATATTTTTTGTAAAGACAGGTCTTGGGTTGTACATGTTGTAAATATTGTGTACCTGGACTGGCATGTGTATGCATATATACATATAAGTTTTGAAATGTTCCGTCCCATGTACGTTATCACAGCTCATTGGACGTTGTTTATTTTGTATAATTGCTTCCGCAACCCCTTACTATTGCTAATCTGTTTAGAGGCCTTTGGTAATCCACGGATTACTGGCCGGTTACGATGCTAAACCTATAGGGGCGGGTTTGGGTCGTGACAGCTCCCATTCAGACTTCTGAAGAACAACCCTTACTTCCATCAGTGTAAGTTTCGAGAGTTTTTCTTGTTGAAGTAGAGTGTGTGTTCCCACTCGGACTTCCGAAGAATAGCCCTTGCTTTTATCAATACGAGTTTCGAAGATCTTTCTTGCTGAAGTAGAGTGTGTGCTCCTACTCAGACTTTCGAAGAACAGATCTCGCTTCCATCAATGCGAGCTTCGGCGACCTTTGCTTCCATTGATTGCGAAGAAAGAGTGTCCATCCACTCAGACGTTTGAGGGACAACCTTACTTTCGTTCGGACTTCGAAAGGACAACCCTTACTTTCAATAGTGCGGGTTCTGAGGACCCCAGGGTCATGAAGTTCTTACAGCAATTCATTCACCTCGAATAACAAAGCCGATAAACAAGACGAGCAATATCAATTTCAGATCATGATTCAGACATTATCGGAATGGAACAACATCAACAAATAATAATGATCTACTTAAGCTACAACAATTCTACTCCTCTCAACAAGTTCATGAAAATGCAAAAATCAAGGTTTTGTCTCTCCAAGCCGGTTCCTCTCAAGCTGACATAAAGCTACAATGATCATACAAAATTTTGACATCAACAAAACCCAGGTTTCTTCAATGGAATTAGAAAAATTCAACGAGTATCTCATTTTCTCTAAAAAATCAAATGCAAGTGTCCTCATGGCTATAATGTTCATACAACATTCAAGCATCAGTGACTCAGTTTATATGAGATTAGCAATTCAAATTGGTTTCACAAATGGTCAACAACAAAGATTCATGGGTTGTACAATAAAGAAATTATATCTATCTCAAGTCTATTAACAATCAATGGGTTTGTAGCATGGATTTCATGAAAACGAGATCCATCAATAACTAATTTCAAATTCAAGTGAGAAGGCCAAAATTCATCAGAAATAGAGTCACATCCGAAGGTTTCATAAGAGCTTATCGACAGATCTAATATAACAATGGTTAAGGCGTGAACAGGGCCGGCCCTGAGATTTAGGGGGTCTAACACAAATTCGGAAATGGGGGCCCCTCTTACGTTTTAAAAAAAAAATTATGGATAAAACGATAAGTTATAACTTTTTTATTTGTTTGTAGTCACAAAAAAATTTACTTGCACATATAATCATTAAAATTATAAACAAAACAATTTAATGAAACAAAATTAGGACAAAAAAATTAGGAAAAAATTATTCTATTAAAACTGATAAAGACTTAGGTAAAAAAATTAGGACAAAATTATTTATTCCACTAAAATCTAAAAAATAGAGAAGGTTAAAAAAAAATAAAATTAGGGCCATATGTTATATGAATTGTTTTTCTTGGGTCCAAACATTTTTTTTTAATATATATTTTCATTTTAATAAATATGAGTCAAACTATACTTATAAATAAATATGGGCTAAATCATACATGGATCCAATAAAATATTTTGGGCCTTGTAAATTGATCCTAAAAAAAAAAAAAACACACTGGGCCTATAATATTTTACTAAATTTGAAAACTCTATTTTTAGACCCAAATTTTGAGGTTTAAGGTACAGGCCTTATTGACCTTAGGCCAGGGCTGGCCTGGGCGTGAAACTAAAAGGAGCAAGAAGCAGCAAATGGCATAAGTCATAAGTCAAGATTGTACATGCAAGGCAAGACTGCGGCTGGTTCTCTTAAAGGCGACAGCGCGCTGAACGGCGGTGGGTTGAAAATGAAGAGGTGTTGAAAAGTTGTGGTTCTTCAATACTTTCTAGAGAGAGAAAAGGTGGGTTTCAATTTTAAGAAAAGAAAACAGGGGCTTCACCTTTTCAGAGGTTAGAAAATAAAATTAGTGTGGTTTTTCTCTGACCTGGAGAGGAAAGAAAAAGTTGAATGGTTTTCTAAGCATTCTAGAAAGAGAAAATGAATAGTGATTTTTTGGAGGTGGATATTTATATATATATAAATTAAAAAAAAAGGATAAGGACAAGTTAAAGCTCTTGCTTGGTGGTCCCTCAGATATGCTAAAGAAAATGAACATATACAAGTGGCTCCTTGAAGGTTGGTTTTTGAAGAAAGAAAGATGCCGAGAATGAAAACATTTCCCACATAAGGAATTATCCAGTGCATCTATGGCATAACACCTACACATTCACCAAGATCAAAGTGCTTAAATATTTATTTGTAACACAAGTTGATATTTTGCCCGAGTGGATACAATGCTTTGATGGGAGTTTGGTCAAGGGTTCAAAACCATTGAGCAATATGTATTTCTTTTTTTTTTTAGTGGAGACTAACATAGCATGATGTAGCAGTGATGTTAGTGAATGGAATATTCCTAGGAGCAACGGAATATTCTCTGATGTTTCTGGAAATTCAAAGAGAGCCCAGTTTTTTTTTTCCTTGAAAATTGCATTTTTGCCCCAAGTTTTTCTTGAGTATTTTCGGTGAGGCCCCAAAAGTGCAACCAAGCAAGTCACATGAAGACAAAGTATTCCCAAGGGCGTGATCTGAAGCATGGTAGTGGAATTGGAAATATGCTTGTCCAATAAATTTAAAATTTCTCATACATGTAGGGACCAAAATGTAAGAGGGTTACTTGAGCCCACTAATTAATTAGGCCCAATCGAAAAGCCCAAAATTGGTGAGCTTGGAGAAATTATTGCCAAATAGGCCTAAACAAATTCTATTGAACGGATCCATAAGAAAGTCAAGAAATTAGTAGGAAGACCCATCAAGCATATATCTCTAAAGAGAGTCCAACAAACCCATTCGATAAGGCTGAGATCATATGGGCGTTCGAGGAGGTTAACCATTGCTTTCAAAAAAGATGAAACCCTCAAAGAAGATCCATTCTCCGAGGCATTGGCTTAGTCTTAAAAGGGTTTGGAACCACGAACCTAAAGGCCTATTTGAGCTCGGACTCGAAAGGGTTTGGATCCACGAACCTAAAGATCCGAAGCACTTAACTTCGAACGGATTCGAATGCAATCTAGAAGTCGCTCCGTTAATGAGTCCCAGAACACTTGCAGGCTCTAAGCTTTCCGAGATCTACGCACCAAAACCATGGGCATGATGGAGTCCGAACAAAGGACCCGATCCCGAGGACGGTGGGTGAAGATAAATTCACTCTTCAGTTAAACTAGCCTATACCAGGGTCTAGGTGGCATGATCTAGAGGGTCCTTGAACTCGACAATATTTGCGGCAAAGCGTTCTCTTGAACTACTCCTGACCCTTTGCGGTAGGGCGTTCTCTTGGACTACCCCTGGCCCTTTGGGATGATTGGGGATCACTGGTTAGGTGTGGCTAAGAAGAAAGGGTCGCTGAGAACTTGATCTCCTCTTCAAAGGTTTTCCTCATCCTTGAATAGGTCACTTCCTCAGACAAGGTGATTAGAGAGAATATTCCTCATGTGCCTTACACATGGGCTCTATCCTACATCATGAGGTGCCTATAAATAGCACTTATCCATAGCTTTACAAGGGATGAATTTTGGAGAGATAACTCTTAGGAAAGAACTAATTTCTCTTCTCCATTATCAACCTTGAGAGTGAAAGTGGGAGATCCATAGGAGAGCCTTGCCATTATTCTCTCTCTAACTACTTTGCCTTGTTCTTCACCCAATCTTTTATCTCAATCATCTCTTTGCTTTTGTATTCTAAGTTGTGACTATTGAAAAATCTAAGCTTCTCATCATTTCTAAAGGAATTCGAGTCTTTTTCAAAGATCTTCGAATTTTCCAACAATGTTCTTGAATTCTCTCGTACAAATATCCAATAATATTTGGACATGTATATTTTTAATAAGATTGTTAGTAAGATTTTAAATAGATATAGCATTATTCTTCAATCAATATTCTCTTAAACCATTTATATTAAAATCAAGTTGAAACAAAAACAATCGGGTCAGAAAATTTTACTATCCCTAGATAAACTTTGATTGAGACTTGACTCACTCAAGATTCGGTTCTACTATTATATTGAAGCACCAAACTCAAAATCAATTGAATTTGAGTGCAGACGCATTCAGAGGATTTTGACGTAGTTTGACTTAAAATACATTGTGATACAAATCTAACACATTCAATAAGTTTTATTTTATTTTATTTTATTTTATTTTAGGGTGAATTACTTTGGTAATCCATGTATTTTACCCTTATATCATTTTAGTTCTTATAATTTTACGGGACATTTATATACAAATCCTAATTTATGAACTTATACTTCATTAAGTCCTAATTAATATTTTTTAGACTTTCAAGTCCTATTAAAATTTTAACAGTTGAAATTGCCTTCCAAATAATGATTGCTCATCATTTATAATTATCTATAAAAGAATATGATGATTTGACATTTATTTTGATTTTCAAAACTTTAAAATATTAACTTTCAAATTGAAATTTTTTTTAAAAAAAATTCATGTGCAAAAAAAATTGAAAAAAGTGAAAAAACTAAATTATTTTTTTGTGTAAAATTGAAAATTTTGTGTCTGTAAAGGAGAATGATGATGGAATATTGATGTGCAAAACTGAAGAAAAAAAACTTCAAAAATAAAAAAACTTACAATATTCTCAATTTTAAAACTGAAAAAAACTGTTAATATTTTTGGTTTTATTAGATAGTTGAATCAAACCAATAAGTAGAAGAGTAAAAACGTTTAATCTTGTTCTCTATTTTTTTTAAGGCAAATTACATATACCTCCCCTGAGATTTAGCTAAATTACAGATACCACTGAGGTTCGAAAATTACAGATATCCCCTGAGGTTTATATTTTCATAACAAATTGCCTCCTAATTTGTTATGCAAATATAACCTTAAGGGGATATCTCTAATTTCTCAAACCTCAGGGGGTATCTGTAATTTTGCTAAACCTCGAGGGAGGTATGTGTAATTTGCCCTTTTTTTTATCAGTTAGTGAAACAATTATCTAGAATATTATTATGCAAAATTAATAATGTTCATAGTTTTAAAAATTGAAAAAAACTGATAATATTATTAATTTTACTAAATAGGAGTTATTGGTTTAAAAAATATTAATAGGACCTAAAATACTATAATATTTGTAAATAGGATTTTTAAGTAATTAACTCTAATTTTAATTACAACCGATTACAACTGTTAGCATTATTTAATAAAAAATATACATAAGTGATATGTGTTATGATTTTAAGAATAAAATTATAAACTTACTCAATTTAGTGAGTCTCAATCAATTTTTTTATTATTTTTCATTTTCCATAGATAGCAAAACAGATGGCAGGAACATAAAAACAGAACAAACTAGCAGTCATCAACCCCTCAAAGGTTCTAGCAGCCAATTAGGAGCAAGGTCTTCCCAAGTACAAAAACCAATCCCAACAGTTTAGTAACTAAAATAACACAATTGGCACAATATATTGACTACCGGTATTATTTGCCCTCATTTATATAACCCTACTCTTTAATTTTCATTTTGATAGGGTGATTATTACCAAGATAATCTTAACTTTTTGTCATGTACTTTATTATTTATGGACAAAACTATTTTCTTTAAATAACTTTAATTTTTATTTTTATTTTTGGAACATTTTGATACATCCATAAAAAAATGTTCCGACAATTGTTAGACATGTTTTGACAAAAAAAAAAATGCATAAAACCTTCAAAATTTAGTGGTCATATTTAACACAAATTATGTGTAAAATTGCATGTTAGTTGTTAATTGATTTAACAACGAGTACAGAGAAAATTTGTGCTCATTTATCTATTGGGTATTTTTTAACTTCCATTTCCTTTTGAATAATGTTGTTTGATATAATATCAGTGTAGATGCTTGTTAATTATTTCATTCATAGCCCCTGGTTCTGTGCATCCAACATCATTGAATTTGTGATTACAATATAAACCCCACTTATTGTATGCTAATAATTTGATGGATAAAGCATCAAAAAATTATTTTTTTTTATGGTCATTTCATCATCATAATGAATATTTGCCGCAAGGACCTCATTAATTATTCAATGGCCAACAGTTTTTATGACAAAAGAAGTGTTTGAGAGCATTACTCAATCTTTTTACACCAGTTTTGGAAACTCAGGCACAGATCTCCCTTCACCCTAACTTTAAGGAACCTTCACTAATGTCATGATCTTGTTCTCTTGTAGGTAAGCTTAAGATGAATACTGATGGATGCTCTAGACGGGATTTTGGACAATCAGAATTAAGATATTGTTTATGCTTAATGAAATGACTTTTTTCTGTATTTGCATTGGAAGATATTTATATATAAAGGGTAATTTATATAAGAATTGGGCCGAGCTAGGTAAATTGGGCCAAGTTAAGTAGTGGGTCATTTTGGGCCGCATTACGGAGAAGGGCCGTATAAGTTTACTCCGGTCGAAATAGCCTTTGAATTAGACCGGTCGCGACCGTGGTAGTTAGTTCGGTCGCATAAGCCTTATTTCTACTTCGGCTGGGAAATGTGTTGTGGGGAGTTCGGTCTTTATTGGGTAGTTCGGTCGTAGTACATGGAAACCGAGGTGTGCTGAGTCCTTGAGAAGCCTTGGTTCGGCAGATAGTTCGGCTCATCTCTCTTATGGTTAGCTCGGTCTTAGTATGGAAAAGCCGAGGTAAGAGAAAGGAAAGTTAGGGCCGAACTAGTGATTACTTCGGTCAAATTGGAATCCGGCCATGGTAAAACCATCTCACTTGGTTTAAGTTGTGAGGAGGGTGTTGGAGGATAAGCATTATCTTCCAGGAGTATGAATCCTAAGAGGACTCTACATGGAGGAGTAAGAGTCCTACCAGGATTGTGCCACGCGAAACCTATAAAAGCTCACCAATATCACCTTTAGAGAGGTAATGCAATTTTGGCTTTCTGAATACACAGAGCTTTTGCCTATTTGATAATCTTTCTGACTTAGGCATCGGAGAGGTTTCCGGCACCCACCCGCCGGCTAGCTCACGTTTGTGTTTTCAGGTGATAAAGCGACGTCGTACAGAGGAACGCAGACTTGATCAACAGGATTATACGATAAGGTATATTTCTTTCCCGTACAATTGGCGCCGTCTGTGGGAATTCAGACAAGAACAACCTCTTGATCAAGCTTTTTCTCTCAAACACCAATGGCGAACAATGAAGAGTTACCCCAGTCCACCATTGACGGACAAACCCCAGATGGGGGTGCAAGGCGGGAAGGCCTACCCTTGGTCGCTTCCATGGCAAACCTGGAGCCACAAAGACAGAATTCCAGGAGGGATGTGAGGGGACGAAGGCGGAATAACAGCCCTAACCCCTCTCGCTCAAAAGCCCGAAAAGACAAAGCGCGAGATTGATCCACAAGCTTTGGAGGATCGCGTCGGACAACAAGACAATTGATTAAGTAAGATGGCGGCGGACATGGAATCTCTAAAGTGCCAGGTAAAAGGAAAAGAAGTGGCGTTAGGAGAGGGGCGCAATAACAAGACGCCCCCTCGCCACTCAGAGGGTCGTAGTAGCGAATTCACACCCTCTCTAGCAGAGAGCAAAAGCCTCGGGATAGGCGTCACGCAATCCCGATCTTCTAGGACTCGTCCTCCAGTGCGAAGGACGAGGCGAGAGGTCATACACCGAGGAAGCACATATTGGCCCTCACATACACACCAGACAAGGTCTAGACAGACGGAGTTGCCCAGATCATCCGACCTACGATCCGTGCTCGAAGAGAAGGCACGATGGAAGGAGGACGCCAGGGCGCGCGATCCACACAGGGTTTCTGCCTTACAGCGGTTGGCTCCTCGGACGCATGGAAGCGTCGAGGTTGGAATGCCCATACCGCGCCCGGCATACGAACCAACGGACAAGGCGTTGGCGAGGCTGCAGACCTCACCATTCGTCCCAGCAATAGAGAACGCGCCCCTTCCGTCCGGCTTCCTACAGCCCAAATTCACAACATATGAGGGGAAGACGGACCCCTACACGCACTTGAGCCACTTTCGCCAGGTTATGGCTGTATACCGGCGGAACGAGGCCTTGATGTGCATCCTATTCCCTTCAAGCCTCGGCGACCTAGGCTTGACTTGGTTTGAAAAGCTTCTAGAGGGCAGCATAGCCTCCTGGGCACAACTGGCGGAGGCGTTTGTAACGCGATTCAGAACAAACACTAAAACCCCAGTGGAGATCGACCAATTACTCTCCATCGATATGGGTGACAAGGAGACTCTGAGGTCGTACAACAGTCGTTACTGGGAAACATTCAACCAGATTGGGGACTGCCCGACCAATCTCGCCATTGCGCAATATAAAAGAGGCCTTCCAGTCGGGAACAGACTGAGGGACTCTATCACCATGACACCGCCCCTCACCATGGAGGCCCTGATGGAGAGAGTGCATCAGCACATCAGGGTGGAAGAGGATGGCGCTCGTGCCAAAGCAAAAATTGGCGTGACCACGACACCAGAAAAGAAGACCTCAGCAAAGGTCAATGCGGTAGATCGCTAAAACCGAAACGGACGAGGCAGGCGAGATAATGGCGAGGACCAGGACAAGAGATGGTTAAGAGTCCGCACCGCCATAACCACGGTATTCAAGAAACCGATCTACCGTATACTTAGTGAGATTCGAGACGAGCCTTTCGTCAAATGGCCAGCCAAGCTAGGCGAGGCCCAGAAGGACTATGATGACAGATCCAGATGCACCTTCCACAAAGAAAAGGGGCACCGCACTGAGAATTGCACGCCACTAAGGCAGCATTTGGAAGAGTTGGTGGCAGCGGGCCACCTTGACAAATACATAGAGGGAGGAGCACAGCCAGCCCCCCAGGACCATAACAACCCCAACGGCATGCCAGTAGATGCCCCACCTCAAGGCATCATCAACGTAATACATGGAGTCTTTGAACCTGAGCGTGTATGCGAGCTTAGAGGTTCAATCAAAAAGGCGGAGCACTTAAGAGAGGTGCTAAACGCCCAACCAGCCACCAAGAAGGGGAAGACAGAGGCCACAAATGTCATGTCTTTTTCGGATAAAGACTTGGCAAGGATCTATTGCCCTCACAACGATGCCTTGGTCGTCACTCTCCGAGTTAAGGATTTTGACGTCAAGCGGATTCTGATTGACTAAGGTAGCTCGTGTGAAATTATGTACTATGAAACTTTCAAGCAACTCAAGTTGCAAGATAAAGACTTGGCACCAGCAATATCTCCCCTCATCGGATTCAACTCCATGCCAGAATGGCCCGTCGGCAAAATTATTCTCCCAGTCAGAGCAGGGAGTGTGACGAAACAGGTGGAGTTCTGGGTGTTGAAGGTCCCCTCCACCTACAACATTATCTTGGGCAGAACATGGCTGCACGCCATACGCTCGGTGGCGTCCTCCTACCACCAGGTGATACGGTTTCCCAACGACACTGGAGTGATAGAAGAAGTTTACGGAGATCAGATCATGTCGAAGCAGTGTTTTGTGACAGTGAACGGCAGCCGTGCTGCCAAAGGATATGTTCATTCGGTGGAAGAACCAGAGAGTAATAAACTATTCGCGGATGTGGGCAAAGCGGCTAGTCAGAAAGAAGTGGAGGACTTGGTGGAAGTCAAAATAGATGAGAAGAACCCAGATAAGTTCTTCTTGCACCGAGAGATTGGAGGTCTTGGAATTTCTGACCTCCAACATCGAAGTGTTCGCCTGGACCCCATACGACATGCCAGGCATTGATCCTAACTTCATCTGTCACCAACTCAACGTCCACCCCTCTGCCAGGCCAATCATTCAACGCACCCGCAGATCGGCACTCCACCACGCTGAAATAGTGGCGGAAGAGGTAGGAAACCTGCTAGAAGCAGGGGCAATCAGAGAGGTGCACTACCCAAGATGGATCTCCAACACCGTCGCAGTGCCAAAGAAGAATGGCAAGTGGCGTGTCTGCGTCGACTATAAAACGGTCAATAAGGCGTGCCCAAAAGATAGCTTTCCTCTACCAAGGATAGATCAACTGGTAGACTTAACGGCGGGGCACAACCGACTTAGCTTTCTGGATGCATACAGAGGCTACCACCAAATCGCCATGCATGAACCAGACTAGGAGGTCACATCTTTCACAACTCCAAGAGGATTGTATTACTACAAGGTCATGCCCTTCGGCCTGAAGAACGCAGGGGCGACATTTCAAAGAATGGTCACCAAGATATTTGAGCCATTGTTAGGCAGAACAATGGAGGCTTACATCGACGATATGGTGGTCAAGAGCAAAGATGAGAATGACCATCTCAAGGACCTAGGTGAGATATTCGAGATCCTGAAGAAGCATAAGTTACACCTCAATGCGTCGAAGTGTGCGTTCGGAGTAGGATCTGGCAAATTCCTAGGCTTCTTGGTGACCAACCGAGGTATAGAAGCGGACCCTTCTCAGATCAAAGCAATACAGGATCTGGAAAGGCCAAACTCAGTAAAGGAGGTGCAGCATCTCACTGGTATGGCGGCTGCGCTCAACCGATTCATAAGCCGGTCATCAAACAGGCTACGACCATTTTCATTTAGGAAATGTATTACAACCAATTTTTCAATTTTCTTTTAAAATTTTATCACAACATTTTTTACCGTATTGTGAGTTAGAAATTTAATTTTTTATTTGTTTTAAATTTGATTAGTGAGTTTACAAATTTCTAACTCACACTGATCAAACTTCTAGACACCGATTTGCTATTAGTCTTAGAACATAATTTATACGAAAATCAAGATTATCATATTTTTCCTTTCCAATTTTTTTGAGAAAATCAGGATATGTTTTAATACATAACTCAACCCATGCATTAGGGAGTTTATGAAAAAATTGATCTAACTAGGGTTGATTTGCCGGTGGATCAATAAGATAATAATATTTTTCAAAAGTTTGAACATACTCTTCAAAAAGGCAAATAATACATAATTCTAATTTAGTCAAAATATAATTTGCATCTGCTTGCAAATTAGTGTCTCCTGCAAAACCACATAAATTTTCTTTTATGATTTTTGCAAATTCAGCTAAAATTGTGTCAAGTGTGAGAAAATTTGTTAACAAAGCCGTTTTTTGACTTTTTCCAATTTCATATTTTCTTCTTGTCTTAACCATTACAACACATCTCCTTGGAGAGTTGCTGCAATATAATTAAGGAATTTTTCCTTTAACCAATTATTTTTATAATTGGTAATAATGATGGATAATGATCGTGTCCAATCATCAATTGCTTGTTCTTGATCCTTAAATGGAACATGAGACAAATTTAAATAAGTACCATTTTGAACTATTGGATACTTATGATTATTATTTTTTCTAGATATTACTAGCTTAGGAGTAGGATTGGAGGTACTTCCAATATTAGTATCATTTTTAACTTTATTTGTCTGAATAAAGTCAAAATTTTCTCCATCTCCCCATGTGCCAAATAATTCAGGATCAATTGGCTCTTCTGCCTTTCTTTTCCCTTTATTTATTTCTGGTGAAATATCTTGATCTAATGTTTCTTTAGATGAGGATGATTGACTAACATCATCATTAGTTGACATATTAATATCATAATTAAAGTGCTGTAAAAGGGTTTCATGTTCTAGATAAGTTTCTCTTATCTGATCTAGTAGCCTATTTCTTTCATCAATACCTAAATCTGGATTTTTATATAATTTTCTCCAATAATCCAATATTTCAACAATATTTCCATATTCAGTCCTATTATAGGTATTGGTTTGAAGTACCATAATATCTTACATACCATAAAATAGCCTAGGGATGTAACTATCTCCTGGACTATTCATTTCATCATTGTTTATGAAGAATATAGTTTTTAATTTTGTCAGCAAATTGTTTATTTGGGTTTTTGCTTCTTTATTTAAGTCAATATTTATTATAGAACCTAAATTGTCTATTTTAGATTCTATAGACTCAACTTTGGTTTCTAGATAATTTTGAGTTATTTTTTTATTTTTATCTAATTTAGAAAACCAAGAACACATAATATCAGTAATATGATTTAAACTAGAACACATACTATTTATATTCGCAGACTCTTTAGTAATATACAAACTATGGTCATATTTATTATTAACAGTAATTTTTGTATTTCCAAAGCATATTATATCTTCAGGGTTAATTATTATTATAGATTGTTGTTGGTACCTAAGACCCTCCTAGTGTATTATCTGGTGCCTAAAACCTCTCTTTATGATCTTAAAGACTTAATTATGATCAATAGTCAAAAGATCTTAATGAGTATACGGGTTTTGACATACACTAAGCATACAGGTTTTACAACAACTATAAATGAACTAAATAATTATGAAGATACAAAATACAAAGGACACACAATTAAAAACTTAGACGATTTTTTTTTTTTTTAATTTTTAATTTTTTTTTTAACATAAAGCACACCATCCACATTTATATATATCAAAATTTATACATAGATAGAAATACTTACATAGCTTGATCTTGCTTTCAAAAGCTCTTCACCAAGCTCTGATACCACTTAAAAGGAAAGGAGCTTTTTACTATTTTTATTATGGAATTATGATAGAGTTATGGAGTATGGAATTATGATGGAGAGGTTAGAGAAGTTGGAAGCACAAAGATGAAGAATTTACATTGTCTATTTGTGACAACCCTCATCTCTAATTAGTGCTAATCTTTGATTAAACATGATAAGTAATTGAACAGACTGAAATTCTGAACTGAATGCATGAGTATGTTGTTTAATTGCATTTCTATATGTTAGTCACTAAATGATCTGTTCATGTTTTATCTTTGAACTGCGAATTGAAAGCCTTATCGGCGACCGATTCAGAAATTGATTGGTATTTTATGTTAGTTAGAATTTATGTGATTTTATGGTAAGTTTAATTAAAATCTGATTTGGAATAATTAAATTAGATTGAATAATGTTGAATTATATTAGATTGTTTTTTTCCCAAATTGCCATTGAGTGGCCATTTTCTACAACATTGTTTGGCACCTTTATACCTCATTTTTTTAGCCACTTTCTTAGACTAAACCGAGGGAGAGAGGGAGAGTAGGAGAAATTGAGTTCATTAAGAATTTAGCTTGGAGACTTAGAAGATTTGAAGGGAATTTGCAAAATTCAGCTTGTATATTTTGAATTCAAGACCTAAGGTAGATATTTTATCCTCTCATTTGTACATTTGAGTTATTCTTGCATGGTTCATGGGATTAATGGAGGTTAGAGTCAAATATTTGTTTAAAGTGTTGAATTGAGGCTTAATCCATGCATGCATATACATATTCTTGAATTTTGAGGTTGTTCTTTATGATTTTCTACATGCATGTTTATGTTTATGTTATGTCCATGAATTCACCATAGTTTTGAGCTTAATCTTGCATTTGATCAAGTTTTAGAGCACTAGAGTTCATAAGAGTTCATGCATGTTATGTTTTTACATAATTCATGAAAACTTCTTTGAAATGGTGTTCAATTGACTCACCCTTGGGCTTTGATTTTACAAATTGATCTGCAAAACATATTATATTGTTGGTTTTCAAGTGTTTTCCAGATAATTGGCCCAGAAGGTTGAGTTTCGAGGTATTGAATGCATAGTTTGAGCTTGGGAGGCAAATTTGGAAATTCCAGATTTTGGCTTCTACGCTTGAGCGAAGGATTCCACGCTCGAGCGACCATTTTTTGTTCAGAGGTCCGCTCGAGTGACGGAATATTGGCTCGCGTGTGAATTGCAAAATCTCAGGTTTTTGGTGCATGCACGAGCCTTGAGCAGCGGCAGACTTGCGCTTGAACGAAGGATGTGTCTCACGCTCGAGCGAGCATCAAGAGCTGATTTTCAACATCCAGCACTTTTTATATTTTTACAGACCGCTCGAGCGAGAAAGTCCACGCTCGAGCTACCCCACTGTTTTGACAAGCCACTCTCGAGCAAGGCCCCTGTTTTTTGAAAATTTTGAAAAGTGTTTTAAAGTGCATCTTTGCATCCTCATTCCATCCTAGGCATTCCTAGGCCTAGTTTAAGGTATCTTAATGAGGATAATGTTATAGAACCACACCAAGTCAAGATAGGGGCTAAGATGTTAATCCCAAGTGTGTAACTTAGTATGTGTTCGTTCTGCAACTGTGTAGAGTTGGCATCCGAGGACGCTCATTAGCTTGCCTATAGCCCAGTGCTCTGTGAGTAACAATGTTGTAAAGATATGTTCAATGATGATTATTTTCTGAACAATTAACTGTACTTTTTTCTGAAGTGATACTGTTTACTGAATGAATGATGTCCTATTTATGAACTGTACTCGTGGCATCCATAGCAACTTACCGTTACTATACTGTTACTGCTACTGTTACAGAGATCTCTGTCGGTTCCAATACTTGGAACCAATACTGTATACTGTTATGATGGCCATCAACTAACTGCTTGGTCTGTTAAGACCTACTGTACTGTTTTTTATTGGATGTACCATATATAATTGATATGACTGATTTATTACTGAAAGGACATTCATTCTTAACCTCTTTACGCATTTGTTATTCATTGGGCTTTAGCTCACTGTTTATAATCATATGTAGGTGTTCAGGCACCGGATCGATACTAGGAGCGTCAGGTTAAGCCCCAGTTTTTTAAAGCCAACCATTGTGCCTTACTTTGAGGTTCTAGTCCATCAAGCTAAGGCTGTTTTTGGGGTGTCTCAGTTTTACCCTTCCATCTCTATTTTGTAATAAATGTTTAGACCTGACTGTACAGTTATGTAAAAGGGATTTGGTCCCTGACACGGTTGTTTGTATATATATGTTTGTGCATATGTTGTATCTATATTTTGGTTATCTATGTGGCATGTTTATAAAAGGTCTTTTTACATTCAGATTGTCACAGCTCATTGGACATATTTTATTTACTGTTTTGGCTTACGCTAGCCCCTTATTCTGTATTACTGTTATTACTGTTAAGCAGGCCTTTGGTAATCATGGATTACTGGCCGGTTACGATGCTAAACCCATAAGGGCGGGTTTGGGTTGTGACAAAGTGGTATCAGAGTGATGCTAAAGCACGAGTTATACCACACACACGTGTCCAAATGAGCTATAGGATGTCCTAGAAAAGTAAATAGGGCATTGCATGAGCATTGAAAAACTGTCTGTGGCCATGACATGAACATATGTGCTAATGTGTTTAAGTAAGTAAATCCTATGTTTATGAGTATTGTATTGCATATAGTGAAATGGACAATGCAAGGAATGCCAATGAAACGGAATCATCTAACGCCATAATGGCAAGATTAGAAAGAACAGTTGAACTGTTGACTGAAGCTTTAAGACAACAACAGAACCAACAACCCCCACCTCCTCCAGTACAACCTGAACAGAATCTTAATGATGATATAATTGCTCTGACACAGAAGTTCAGTAAAATGAAACCACTATCCTTCCAAGGAGGCCTTGAACCATTAAAGGCCGAAGCATGGGTTCTAGAAACCGAGAAATTATTTGAAGTATTTCCGTGTTCGGAGGCACAGGAGGTATTACTGGCTACCTTCACTTTGCAAGAAGAAGCTAGACGGTGGTGGATGCTTGTCCGTGATGCAAGTACTGTCATGACTTGGGCTCAGTTTAAAGAAGCTTTCTTCGAGAAGTACTTCCCTCAGTGTGTCAGGGATCGGAAAGTAACGGAGTTTGAGCAGTTGAAATAGGGCACTATGTTAGTAGCAGAATATGAATCAAATTTCATCGAACTTGCCCGATATGCACCACACATGGTGGATACTGATTATAAAAAGGCTAGGAAGTTTGAAGGCGGACTCAATGTTGAGATACTTGATCAAATTAATGTCCTGAAATTGCTTAAATATGTGGATGTCCTCGACCGAGCAATAATAGCTGAGTCGAATATTGAAGCAATGAAACAAACTAAAACACCTGCAACCGAGTGGCGCGGTAAGAGACGGGGCTTTAAGTTCAAGAAAGGCTTAAACAGTTCATTGAATAAAAAGCAGAACACAGGGTTAACCAACAGTTCTAGTCAGGGAAGTGGTTCCATACCACCCTGCTCCGAATGTGGGAAAAAGCGTAAAAGGGTTTGTTATAAAATTTCTGGTGCTTGTTACATGTGTGGCAAGGTGGGCCACATGGTTAAAGATTTCCCTTCCACTTCTCAAGGTAATAGTAAAGCTGCAGCTAGCGCCACAGCATCAACTGTTGCACCAAAACCTAACCCCAAAGCCACTGGAAATGAGCCTTTAAGGCAAGTTCGGGTATTCGCACTCGTACTGGGAGATGTGCAGAATACCGAGACAGTTGTGTCAGGTATACTCTCAATTTGTGCTCAAAATGCTTATGTTCTGATTGATTCGGGGTCTACACATTCATATGTCTCGCATGCTTTTTCGCAAAAATTGAATAGACCACTGGAACCTATGAACTATTTGTTAGCTGTATCTTCACCCGTTGGGGGATCCATGACTTGTGCTTATATGTATCCTGCATGTGAGATTGTTGTTGGAGATGTACATTTATATATTGATTTACTGCCATTGAACATTGACCACTTTGATGTAATTTTGGGAATGGACTGGTTAACAAAATATCATGCTACCATAAACTTTGTAACAAAATAAGTTGTTTTCCATCCACCTGGTTTACTTGAATTTGTGTTTAGCGGAGTTAGAGTAGTACCTCCCCCATACCTGATTTCATCTATGAAAGCATTTAAACTGATTAAAAAGGGGTGTAAATGGTATCTATGTTGCATATTGACTGTACCTACTGACGCTACAGCTAATGTAGACAGTATTGCTATAGTCAGAGAATTCCGAGATGTTTTTCTAGATGATTTGCCAGGGGATTTGATTGATAGGGAAATAGAGTTCACTGTTGAAGTGTTACCGGGTACACAGCTAGTATCCAAAGCTCCTTACAGAATGGTACCTACTGAGTTGAAAGAACTGAAAGTTCAGTTGCAGGAATTGCTGGATAAGAAGTTCATTAGGCCTAGTACTTCACCGTGGGGTGTACCAGTTTTATTTGTGAAAAAGAAAGACGGCTTACTGAGACTTTGCATTGACTACCGTGAACTGAACAAGGTAACAGTGAAAAACAAATACCCATTACCTCGTATTGATGATTTATTTGATCAGTTACAGGATGCCCAGGTTTTCTCTAAAATTGACCTTAGATTTGGATACCACCAGTTGAAAGTCAAAACAGAGGACATCGAAAAACTGCCTTTCGAACGAGGTACGGACATTATGAATTCCTTGTTATGCCTTTCGGAGTTACCAATGCGCCTGCTGCATTTATGGACCTCATGAACAGAATTTTTAAACCATTTCTCTATGAATTTGTAGTTGTTTTCATAGATGACATTTTGATTTATTTCAAAAGTGAAGAGGAACATGAACATCATTTGAGAATTACCTTGCAGACCCTAAGAGAACAGAAACTGTATGCAAAACTGACAAAGTGTGAATTTTGGTTTGATAATGTTATGTTCTTGGGACATGTGATTAGTAAGGATGGCATTACAATGGACCCTCAGAAAATTGAAGCAGTGGCGAATTGGCCTAGACCAATAAATGTTACTGATGTTCGGAGTTTCTTAAGCTTAACTAGGTACTACAGAAGGTTTGTAAAAGACTTCTCCAAAATTGCCCTACCATTGACCCAGTTGAGTCAAAAGGGAAAACCATTTATTTGGGTGATTAGAGGAATCGGCTTTCCAAGAACGAAGACTCGACTTGTGACTGCACCGATTCTCACCCTACCCTCAGGTACAGATGGTTTTATTGTTTTTAGTGATACTTTTTATAAAGGTTTGGGATGTGTCTTGATGCAGAATGGTAAAGTTATTGCATATGTTTCCCGACAACTGAGACCGCATGAGAAAAATTATTCGACCCACAACTTAGAACTTGCTGCGGTAGTGTTTGTATTGAAAATTTGACGTCACTATCTTTATGGGGCAACATGTGAGGTGTACACAGACCACAAGATTTTAAAATACTTCTTCACACAGAAAGAACTGAACATGAGAGAGCGGAGATGGTTAGAAGCGATAAAGACTACGACTTGCAAATTTTGTACCATCGAGGAAAGCTAACACCGTTGCTGATGCACTCAGCCGGAAGTCAATTGGGAATTTAGCCTATTTACTCACTGGACAGAAAGAACTGCTATGTGACCTTGAAAAATTTGAGGTTTAAATTGTTTTGCGTGAACAAGGTAGGACATTGGCTGCTATTTCTGCTCAATTGGCACTTATTGAGGAGATTAAAGAAAAACAACAATAGGATGACTTTCTGAAAAGGATTGTTGATGAACGAGAATCCAAACCGAGGTCGGACTTTAAATTTGAGAACAATGTGTTAAAATTTCAGGGAAGATTGTGTGTACCAAGTGATTCTGAACTGAAAAGATGAATTTTGCAGGAAGGCCACAACTCAAAACTGTCTATTCACTTAGGAAATAAAAAAATGTACCAAGACTTGAAATTGAATTTCTGGTGGCCAGGAATGAAGAAAGAAATTGCCGAGTTTGTGTCAAAATGCCTACAATGCCGACAAGTTAAAGCCGAATATCAGCGACCCGCAGGCTTACTTCAGCCCTTACCAACATTGGAGTGGAAATGGGAACATATCACTATAGATTTCATTGTTGGTTTACCTCGTTCCAGTAAAGGTGTGGACTCAATTTGGGTTATTGTTGATAGATTGACTAAATCCGCTCACTTCTTACCTGTTAAAACAATCTATAATGCGGACAAATTAGCTACAATTTATATTGATGAGATTGTTAGATTGCATGGAGTGCCTGTATCTATCGTTTCTGACAGGGATTCGAAGTTTACATTGAGATTTTGGCAAAGTCTTTAAACAACATTGGGTACCGAATTGAGACTGGGTAATGCATGCCATCCTCAAACAGATGGCCAGTTGGAAAGGACCATTCAGACTCTAGAAGATTTACTGCGGATGCGTGTTCTTGATTTCCAAGGAAATTGGGAAAGTCATCTATCTTTAACTGAATTTGCCTACAACAATAGCTTTCACTCGAGTATTGGTATGACGCCTTTTGAGGCTTTATATGGCAGGAAATGTCGATCTCCTATCTGCTGGGCAGAAGTTGAAGGTGGGCCTTTGCTTGGGCAAGAGATTGTATAGAAACCGAAAAAGTGAAACAAATTCAGCAGAGATTGAAAACCGCGCAGAGCCGACAGAAAAGTTATGCGGATGTTCGGAGGCGAGACCGAGAATATGAAGTGGGTTATCATGTTTTTGTTAAAGTAACACCAATGAAAGGGTAGACTTGTTTTGGAGTCAAGGGTAAGCTAGCACCGACGGTATGTTGGACCGTATGAGATTATTGAAAAGATCAATCCGGTAGCGTATCAAGTAGCGTTTCCTCCTAAAATGGAGCATATGCATAATGTCTTCCATATTTCAATGTTGAGGGATTATCTTCGGGATCCCTTTCATGTTATCGAGCCTACCCGTTTAGTGCAAAGTGATGACTACACTTATGAAGAACGGCCTATTTAGGTTGTAAACCGACGAATCAAAAAGCTGAGAAACAAAGAAATTCCGTTAGTGAAAGTGGATTGGCAAAACCACGGTGGCACTTATGCCACTTGGGAAAGAGAAGATGATATGTTGAAGAGATATCCTGAACTGTTCCCCCTGGATCTAGTGTTCTTCTAAAATGAAGGTAATCCGAGTTTGGAGGGCCAAACTCTTTTAAGGGGGGAAGACTGTGACAACCCTCACCTCTGATTAATGTTAATCTCTGATTAAGCATGATAAGTAATTGAACAGATTGAAATTCTGAACTGAATACATGAGTATGTTGTTTAATTGCATTTCTATCTGTTAGTCATTAAATGATTTGTTCATGTTTTATCTTTGAACTGCGAATTGAAAGCCTTATCGGCGACCGATTCAGAAATTGATTGGTATTTTATGTTAATTAGAATTTATGTGATTTTATGGTAGGTTTAATTAAAATCTGATTTGGAATGATTAAATTAGATTGAATAATGTTGAATTACATTAGATTGTGTTTTTACCAAATTGCCATTGAGTGGCCATTTTCTACAACATTGTTTGGCACCTTTATACATCATTTTTTTTCAGCCACTTTCTTAGACTAAACCGAGGGAGAGAGGGAGAGTAGGAGAAATTGAGTTCATCAAGAATTTAGCTTGGAGACTTAGAAGATTTGAAGGGAATTTGCAAAATTGAACTTGTATACTTTGAATTCAAGACCTAAGGTAGAGATTTCATCCTCTCATTTATACATTTGAGTTATTCTTGCATGGTTCATGGGATTAATGGAGGTTAGAGTCAAATATTGGTTTAAAGTGTTGAATTAAGGCTTAATCCATGCATGCATGTATATATTCTTGAATTTTGAGGTTGTTCTTCATGATTTTCCACATGCATGTTCATGTTTATGTTATAGTCCATGAATTCACCATAGTTTTGAGCTTAATCTTGCATTTGATCAAGTTTTAGAGCACTAGAGTTCATAAGAGTTCATGCATGTTATGTTTTTACATAATTTATGAAAACTTCTTTGAAATGGTGTTCAATTGACTCACCCTTGGGCTTTGATTTTACAAATTAATCTTCAAAACATATTATATTGTTGGTTTTCAAGTGTTTTCCAAATAATTGGCCCGAAAGGTTGAGTTTCGAGGTTTTGAATGCTTGGTTTGAGCTTGGGAGGCAAATATGAAAATTCCAGATTTTGGCTTCCACGCTCGGCGGCAAATCTTTTGTTGAGAGGTCCACTCGGCGGCGGAATGTTGGCTCGGCGTGAATTGCAAGCTCTCAAGTTTTTGGTGCACTTGCAGACGTACGCTCGAGCGACGAGACCTGCGCTCGAACGAAGGATGTGTCTTACGCTCGAGCAAGCATCAAGTGGGGATTTTCAACATCTATCACTTTTTGCATTTTTACAGACCGCTCGAGCGAGAAAGTCGAGTGACCCCACTGTTTTGACAAGCCACGTTCGAGCGAGACCCTTGTTTTCTGAAAATTTTGAAAAGTGTTTTAAAGTGCATATTTGCATCCTCATTCCATCCTTGGTATTCCTAGGCCTAGTTTAAGGCATCTTAATGAGGATAATCTTATAGAACCACACCAAGTCAAGATAGGGGCTAAGATGTTAATCCCAAGTGTGTAATTTAGTATGTGTTAGATTACGCAACTATGTAGGGTTGACATCCGAGGGCGCTCATTAGCTTGCCTATAGCCCTAGTACTGTGAGTAACAATATTGTAAAGATATGTTCAATGATGATTATTTTTGAACAATTAAGCATCTTGTTTCAAGTTATATTATTCTTGAATGAATGATGTCCTATTTATGAAGCTACTCGTGGCATCCATAGCAACTTATTATTCTTGTCTTTATTCTTGTTATTGTCACAGAGATCTCTGTCGGTTCTAATACTTGGAACCAATACTGTATACTGTTGTGATGGCCATCAACTGACTGCTTGATTTGTTAAGACCTAATGTACTGTTTGTTATTGGATGTACCACATATAACTGATATGACTGATTTATTACTGAAAGAACATTCATTCTTAACCTCTTTATGCATTTGTTATTCTTTGGGTTTTAGCTCACTTTATAATCATATGTAGGTGTTAGAACCGGATCGATATTAGGAGTGTCAGGTTAAGCCCCAATTTTTTCAAGCCAACCATTGTGCCTCACTTCGAGGTTCCAGTCCATCAAGCTAAGGCTGTTTTTGGGGTGTCTCAGTTTCACCCTTCCGTCTCTGTTTTGTAATAAATGTTTAGATCTGACTGTACAATTATCTAAAAGGGATTTGGTCCCTGACGGGGTTGTTTGTATATATATGTTTGTGCATATGTTGTATGTATGTTTTGGTTATCCATGTGGCATGTTTATAAAAGGTCTTTTTACATTCAGATTGTCATAGCTCATTGAACATCTTTTATATACTGTTTTGGCTTCCGCGAGCTCCTTACTCTGTATTACTGTTATTACTGTTAAGTAGGTCTTTGGTAATCACAGATTACTGGCCGGTTACGATGCTAAACCCATAGGGGCGAGTTTGGGTCGTAACACTATTCCGTTGGCTTCAAAGCCAATTTATAGACTACAATTTACATATACAAACAAACTATAAAGTCATCCTAGTCTACCTATCATTATTACATTGTAGAAACTTAGTAGACTAATATGTCCAAAATTTTACACATTTCTACTAAAGGCTATAAGCCTTGAGGCTTGGACAAAATTTCTACAAAAATAAATCTGAATTACAAAAGTCTTTACCATAAATAAATAAAAAGCTACCATTATTGGTAGTATTCTGACACTACATTTATGGAGGACTGCTCCGAGATAAAGTTGGTACCTAGATCTGGGGATTTTATGGCCACTTCGGCAACTGTTCTAGTTTGAAAGTTGAGTTATGGGGCATTTACCGAGATCCAACCATCATCCTGCAAAAGGGCTTGGCAAACATCCAAATTGAAACAGATTTCCAGCTGGCCATGGAACTTATCAAAGGTGGAGCTAGGGAAAACTCTCCCTATAAGGCTCTCATTGAGGATGCTAATTTCCTTCTTAGAAGATGCCAATGTACTATTGAAACAATCCCCAGGGAAACGAACCAATGTTCAGATGCTTTGGCTAACTTAGGAGTAAATCAACAAGAGCACCTCATCTTGAATGAAGACCCTCCTGTTTCTATCCTCTCTTTGTTAACTGTTGACTTGCTTCATGTTGGCTCTAGAAGGGATTAAGTTTCCCTAGACCTTTCTGTTATTTTGTGTTGTTTGTTTAAACTCTTCACTTGGATCTAAAAAAAAAAAAAAGAATATTTGGCGATCCTACTTTAGCCGAGCTTGTAAATCTACTTCATTTCCCCTGGCAATAAATTGAAAGATTTATGAGAATTTATGCCACTCCTAAAGCATGGGACTAGAAGGCCAATCATTTCTAACTTAATAAATCCGGGTTAGTAGACCGTTAAGATTTTGTCATGTTCTACAATTCACAACCGTTATTTTAAAAAACGTAACTTAAATTTTTTGTATTTTAAAATTTTCATAACATTGTGTATGACTATTAGATTGGCCCAAGATTTTGTATACTTTAATCGTGGTTAATTAATTAGATATACGGTACATACCTCAAAATCAACTTGTATTTATTACTAATCACAGAATTTACGGAAAATGGTACATAATTTAATTAGTAGAGGTATTTATCACTTTGTGATTATGCTATTAAAAGCTTCAAAACAAAGTAAATTAATGATAGAAAGAACATGAATGAAGGGGAAATTATTCACCATTTTCACCGTGTTCGTACTCCTAATCAATTATCATTTATTTTATCCTTTCTTATTCCTCAATTACTCAACATAATACCTGCGTGTGTCCATTTCCGACCAAACTGCCAACTTAGTACTCAACTGGAGAACACTGGCAGAATAGGTTAAGCCTGAACAACCTGCAACAGAAAGAAGAGATTCCAGCGGTGGATCGTCCACCCGGGGGCACTCCGACGATCAAGTCAGTAAAATATCTCTAAAAAATAACCAATAGTGCTTAACTCATTAGACAGAGCATAAAAGACATACCTTAGACCCATGGGGGTGCCTTCTTTTTATAGCCAACACAATCCTAGTCCCAATAGAAGCCTAGCTCTAATGGATTTAGGATTACTACTAATCTTGGACTCCTAGTAGGATTAGGATATACTCTTTAAGAGTCTTTTCTTTACCCAAACTGAAATCTTCTTTCATTCTAGGACTCTTGTCCCTTATCCGCTTATCTCAGATTCTGGTTTTTTCGCAGATAACCTCGGCCTAGCCGAGATGATCTCGGCGTCATGACCAGGATACGTGGCACCTCGGCTGGCACTTCGGTGACACCTCAGCCACGTGTTGTCATTCTAAAAAATTATGTCCCCACAACTGCCCCCTAGGTTCTATTACCTCGGCATCCTGAGGTGATGGAACCTATATCATTCATTCCTTTAATCATGACCCCGGTTAACTTCAACTTGTAAACTTCTCTCAAGTTTCAACAAGTGTTAAACATGATCTCGATTTAACTTCAACTTGTAAACTTTTCTTAAGTTTCAACAAGTGTTAAACATCATCTCGGTTTAACTGCAACTTGTAAATTTTTCTCAAGTTTCAACAAGTGTTTAAACATCATTTCGGTTTAACTTCAACTTGTAAACTTTTCTCAAGTTTCAACAAGTGTTAAACATCATCTCGGTTTAACTTCAACTTGTAAACTTTTCTCAAGTTTCAACAAGTGTTAAATATCATCTCGGTTTAACTGCAACTTGTAAACTTTTCTCAAGTTTCAACAAGTGTTAAACATCAACTCAGTTTAACTTCAACTGGTAAACTTTTCTCAAGTTTTAACAAGTGTTAAACATCATCTCAGTTTAACTTCAACATGTAAACTTTTCTTAAGTTTCAACAAGTGTTAAATATGATCTCGGCATCCTGAATCTTTTCGGGACCTCAACTTTATCTAATTCTTCCGAGAACGGCGTTCTCGGCTTGACAGGTGAGGTCACCTCGGCATCTTGTCGCTTTCTCTGGAGGTAATCCCTCAGATCCTTCTTGGTTCGTCCAGGAGCTCGGCTATCTCCGGATTTCAGCCTCTTTGGTGCACTACTTCCTGTGTCATTGCGAGTCCTTTTGGACCTCCTTCCATTGGTCGCGTTGAAACAGAGGTCTTTCCCCTGAACATGCCGATGTTCTTTGGAGTTAGCTTCCTTGGTGCGATGTGTCCTCTGTGAATCTCCCCTTCTTGATTCTCCTCGTCCGGCCTCCCTTGAAGGCCGGTGAGAATGTTCCTTGGTCCTATCGTGCCGAGGAGTCGTAGGAGTTGTCTTCGCCTGCTGGGCATCTTTCTTATTCTTTGGAATCGGCGTATCTTGTGACAGGAATGGTGGCTGCATGACGTTGTTCTGTATCATGAAATTGACAACCGTTTGCAGGTCCGCCAATTTGTTCGTCATTCCTTTTATCTCGTCGTCCCTTCGTAAGCATCTTTCTTTCCATACCTGGAGGTCGTTCTCGTTATAATACTCGCTTTGGTCTGATTTCTTCAGCACGTTGCCCTCCTGGCCGACATCCTCTTCTCCGTGATTCTTATTACGAGTTTTTTCGTTGTAGTTGTCTTATTCGACGCCAAGGTCAATATGTTTCCCACTCTCAGTAGGGGTGTCGTCCCGAACCTTCTCTTTCAGTCTGTCGTTGGCCATCTATTCTCCTTTCGTTCCCACAGATGGCGCCAAATTATGTGTGTCAATTTCCGATCACACTTCCAACTTAGTACTCAATTGGAGAACACCGGCAGAATAGGTTAAGCCCGAATAACCTGCAATAGAAAGAAGTGATTCCGGCGGTGGATCGTCCACCCGGGAGCACTCCGACGATCAAGTCAGTAAAATATCTCTCAAAGATAACCAATAGTGCTTAACTCATTAGACAGAGCATAAAAGACATACCTTAGACCCATGGGGGTGCCTTCTTTTTATAGCCAGCATAATCCTAGTCCCAATAGAAGCCTAATTCTAATGGATTTAGGATTACTACTAATCTTGGACTCTCAGTAGGATTAGGATAAACTTTCTAAGAGTTTTATCTTTACCCAAACTGAAGTCTTCTCTCATTCTAGGACTCTTGTCCTTTATCCACTTATCTCAGATTCTGGTTTCTTCGCAGATAACCTCGGCCTAGCCGAGATGATTTCGGTGTCATGACCAAGACACGTGGCACCTCAGCTGGCACTTCGATGACACCTCGGCCGGTACTTCGATGACACCTCGGCCAGCACTTCGGTGACACCTCGGCCACGTGTTGTCATTCTCAAAAATTATGTCCCCACAATACCCTACCTACCCACATTTTCCACCAATCACAATATCATAGAATACCATGTGTCTATATTATAAAATTACTGAATAATTTCCCTGAATTAAGTTCTTTCTTGGTCGTTCAAAAAAAAAAAAAAAAAGTTCTTTCTTGCACCTAAAAGAATCAAATCTACACATTTCTGTACATAATTTCTTTTCTCACACCTATAACACGTACAAAACAATTACATCAAAGAATTGAATCAAATTCTAAAAAATAATGACCTCATAGAAGCCACAAAAAAAAATTTAGTAAGTCCACAATGAAACATCAATCTCAGTTTCAACATCATCCCAGTTGAAACGAGCACCCAAGCAAGGAGGTGGTGAAAGCAATGGCCCATCTGCCATGCCCAAAATCAATCCTTGCATGTCAAAAATTGGGTCCTCCTCTTCCTTCTCATCTATATGACACACATTCTCTCTAGTCCCATTGCTGCTTGAATCTCCGTCATGACATGCCTTGGTGCCAGAGACTCCATCGGATAAAATCTTTTCTTCAACTCTGGACTCCGTATTGTCATTACAGCGATGATCTGACGGCCGAAATGCTTCTGCTGCTTCCACAGCTGCACTTCTAATGTCCTTGGCATCCTTGGAAACAGGGACAGGCAATCGCCACACCGAGTCAGCGAAATTCAAGCAAGCCAGCTGACCCTTGAGAGCTAAAGCCGCAACATCGTGAGCTCTCGCAGCCATCTCAGCAGTTGGGTACGTCCCTAGCCAAATCCTTGATTTCTTGTTGGGTTCGCGGAGCTCACAAACCCACTTGTTGGTGTTCCTCCTCCTAATTCCTCTGTACACCGGGTGCCTCGTCTCCTTGAACTTCTTCCTCCCAGCACGCTTCTTAGGCCGGCTTGACGCCAGTATGACGGTTTCTCCGTCAGAATGCGTCGCACCCTGTCGGGTACAACCATCTGACTCTGACAAAGGGGAGTTTATGAAATTTGACCTGAATAGATATGGGTCTGAACATGTACTCGAAGTATCCATGGATGACATGATCCAGATCCGTGTTTGATCCAAATAGTGTTTGTAATGATAATCAAGTAGGTCTGAACTCGAATTTGGTTTTGCTTTTTGTGGTTTGTCAGCTTACTACAAGTGAAGTGAGTAGTGATTTGGTTTTTATATAAGCAAATGTAAGTATTGGTATTGTCTGGATAGGTAGGGGGACACGTATTTGGGATGAGGACGCGAACACGGAAGCTGATGGCTTGGGGGCGGCCACCTAGTAGGTAGGGTCTCCTTAACTTCTTTTTTTCCCAGAAGTGGAAACTTCTTTGACTCTTTCTAGTCAACCTGTCAGTGGAATTTTAACACGTGTAGAGGTAGTGATGACGTGGCGAAACTTCAAAGTCTTGAAGTAGAGATAGTAGTAAGGAGCTGAAAACACGTGGAGCTTTTTGTTAGGTCTTAATAACATCGTAAAGTGCGTGTTTTTGGAGTTAGATGTGACGTGACCAGTTGCTTTTGATTGGTGTCTCAAATGATGCAACGTGTGGCGTCTTTTTGCTTAGTTTAGGCGTTCATAAGTTTCATGTGACAATCTTTCAAAACGCCGTCATTTTGAATTTTATTTAATTATTTAATTATTTTGCTTTTTAGTTCTTTTTCATTTTTTTGAAGTCTAACCCTTTTGAGATAGCCGAGCAAAGAGGCGATGAACGGAGAGGGCTATGCAGTCGACATAATTTCCTAGCATAGCGAGGAGAGGTGAGGTGGTGGTGATGAGGCGAGGGAAGGCAGCAATGAGATGAACAAAGAGAGGCGGCGAGAGACAAATAGAAAAGGCGACAGTGGCAAGGCGGCGATGAGTATACATTCACAGAAATTAATGATTGAATTGCTTGCTTTTAAGATCTTTGTTATTGTGCTTGCTTCTAAAAAGTACAATAGAACTTCTTTAGATTCGAAAAAAAAAAAGTCACAAATTTTTTTTAAAAAATTACTTAAAACTAAAAAACTATACATATATATACACATACATACTTCGTATTCACACACTTACAAAAATCCACCATCCTCTTTTATATACACAAAAGAACAAGAAGGAATGATAAATTTATCAGCAATGTTAGGTATCATGAAAATTTTTTCATGAAAATAATCATGAAAGTTTAGTGACTCTTAGATTACACTTAGAATAAAGCACCACACACTAATCAAAGTAATTCAAAGATCATAAATTTTTCATGATCATTTTCATGAATTTTTTTTCATAATTTCTAACTTTTCCCTAAATTTATTATTGAAAAATGAATCTGAATCTAAAACAAAATGAGGCGGTGGTGATATGGTGGTTATGTAGATTTGTGATAATGGATTGTAAATCTATGACTTTGAAGTGTAGATCTGCGATGGTGGAGTGTAGATTTGCAACGATGGTGGAGATAGTTGGTGAATGGTGACGATATCCGAATAATGATGGTGATGGTGAGTGGACAGTAACGACAACGGTGGTGGTGTGAAATTTTTGAAAAAATTGTGGAGAGAGAGAGAGAGAGAGAGAGAAGATGGTGAGTGGATGATGACGTTAGCAGTGGTGGTGGCGCGTGGACGGCGACAGCGGCGATAGATAATGGTGGTGAGAAACTTTTGAAAAAATTGTGAATATATATATACATATATACATAGAGAGAGAGAGAGAGAGAGAGAGAGAGAGAGAGAGATGATGAAAGAACTTGATAGGTCTATATTGTAAGATTTATTGGTGCATTTAAAATTTCAGTCGAACTTAATGGTATTTAAGTTTATTTAATGAGACTAGTTGGTGATTAATTTATCCCTACAAATTAAACATCAATCGTTATGTTGGTTCTAGAAAATTGAGTTCATTTTTCAAAAAATTGAGTTTTTTTATTTTTTTGTTTTTAGTATTTTTTAATATTTTAAGCAATTTTTTTTTTTTAAAAAAAAATTGTTGATTGCATCTAATCTAATTACGCTTAAAAAGTATACTATTTGTGATTTTTTTTAAAAAAAAATTCACTAAATACAAAAAAAAAATATGAAAATTCAATATATTTTCATATTTTATTATATTCAATGGATTTTTTTTAAAAGATTTTTGTATAATTTTTTTACTTTTAAGTATATTAAGATTAAATGAATCTAAAAGTTAAAAAAAAAAATTATTTAAAATATTTTAAAAAATAATAAAAAATATAAAAATAATTGACAACTTGAAAAACTATTTTTGAAAATTGAAAATCAGGGTGAATAACTTTGTAGTTGAGTTCAGACAAACATTTTAATATTTTCTTTGTCTAAAAATTTAATATTTACTTATTACATCGTAGATTAAAATCTTAGTAGGTGCATTTTCGTTCCAAATGCAATTTTTTTTTTTTTTTTATCGGTACTCGCAAACAACTGCATCTAAGCATAAGAAAAATATAAAAATAAATTACACTTATATCTTTTGAGATTAAAAAAAAATAATATAATTAACTCTATAGTTTTAACATAATTATACAAATATTTTTTAAGATTTTAATTCATATTATATTTAAGATTTTTTTTATTCAATAATTCGTGTATGTATAAAAAACTAAGGTTATCTTCTTTTTTATACTAAAGTGAAGATTTAGCTTTGTTTATTTATATATATACTTGCTATCTGCATTATTTCTAATGATTTTAATCTCATTAAATTTAAAATAGATGTTAATGTAATTATATCAAACTTATAAAATTAATTGTATTTTAAAGGTGAATGAAATTTACCCCTCCCTCCCACAAAAAAGAGGAAAATCCGACACACATTTTACTAAAGGGTTCATTTGGAATTATTTTTTTTAATTTTTATTAAAAAATATAAATAAATAAATTAACTTTTTATATTAAAATTTTTGATTTTATTTTTCTTTCTTTCCAAACTACCAATAGATTAAAGATGTGACGCAAATGTGAACACAAATACAGCACAGTTAAATGGCTGCTGTCATAACAAGGACTTGCACACGGAAACACGCCGACCATGTGTGGACTTATATGACCCTTTTCAAATTATCATCGTCATGCCTTACCTTAGCCTTTTTGAAGACTTTTCTTTAGTTTACCATTACTTATTTATTTTTTTGACTTTTTCAATGGCAAGAGATGAAAAGTAAAAAGTGTAATTTTTACTCAAATTCAAAACTAACAGCAATACCATCATTTTATAATATTTTAATTTTAATAATTAAATTTTTACATTTTAAGTTTCGTCTCAATTTAATTATCCCAATTAAATAAATTTAAATTTTATCTCATGTGATAAAATCGGTAACTTTAATATCCAATTTGAAGAGATCAATAAAATGTAGGAACTAACGTTAACTTGACGTAAAATTTTAATAAATCAGAAAAAATTAAAAGCGTAATTTGGATAAACAATCTCATCTTTTCTCACCATGGGGTAATATAGAATTTGTTTGACCTATCTTATTTTAGCATATTTTTTTTATTTTCTTATTTTACTTAAATTATATTATCTCTTGTTCAGATCGTATCACTTTTTTAATGTGTTACATATTTTTTTTTATAAAAAATAAAAAAAATTATAATATTTAAATTATTCCAAATAACTTCTTGCCCTCAGTGAAATTTGTGAACTTCCAATCAAATGACCTTTCTGTCATATGTTGTGACAGCAAAACATAATTTTGGTCAACAACCACCCACCCACTGGGGTCTTGGGAGTCTCCCCAGGAATCCGGATTTTCCATCGCCCTCCAAAACGACGTCATTTTGAAGGAGTTTTTTTTCTTTTTTTCTTTTTTCTTGTCTTCTTCTTCTCACTGTGATGAAGTTGAACTGAATCAAAAACTTCTTCTTCTTCTTCTCACTGATAACTCTCTCTCTCCCTCCCTCAAATGACTTAATTGATTATTTCACACAAAACAAAGATTCAATGAAAATTTTAGCATTTCATCTGAACGGATCTAAGCTTTTGGAGCTTCCTATTTTTTTTTTTCCTTCCTCTTCTCACTGTGATGAAGCCAAATTGAACCAGAAATTTCTTCTTCTTCTCACTGATAACTCTCTCTCTCTCTCTCTCTCTCTCTCTCCCTCAAAACACTTAATTGATTATTTCACACAAAACAAAGATTCGATGAAAATTTTGGCATTTCATCTAAACGGATCTAAGCTTTTGGAGCTTCTTATTTTTTTTTTTCCTTCTTCTTCTCACTGTGATGAAGCTGAACTGAACCAAAAACATTTTATGAAATTTTTGTGGTGAAAAATGTACCAGTACGCTTGTTTCTCGGTTTTATTTCCTCCTAATTTATTTTTTTCAAAACAATTCCCCTCAACATTTCATTTCTGTTTTTTTTTTTTAAAATTGATATTTTCAATATAGATCTGTGAGTAAATCTGTAAAAAAAAAAAAATCAGATTTCAAATCTGAACCAAAAACAAATCAACAAAATCCACTAAGAGCAAAACAAATCAACAAAATCCACTAAGAGCAAAACCCAGAATCTGTCTGTGCTCCAGTCGCCTCACCGCCAAGCACCGCTGTGTCAAACCCACCTCACCTCCTTCATCTTCTTCTTTTTCTTCAAGTACTTATCTTCTCTCATTTTTAATATGTTTTTATTATTATTAAAAGCTTGCTTGGAAAAACAGAGGATTTAATAAAATTCTGTGTAGTTTTCTTTCCCCTGTTTCTCCTCAAATCACATGCACTTTCTTCTGAAGCCTCTAAAATCAAAATAATTGTTCTTAATTATTTGTTTGCCACTCTGAAATCAAAATTTTTGTTATTAATTATCTGTTTTCCACTCCAAAATCAGAATATTTGTTCTTAATTAGTTGTTTTCCATTTTGAATAAAATGTGCACATATCCTTTATTCTTGCATATCCATGAATAGCTTAGCTCATAGTTTGAGTATGATATGACTAAGAACATGTATTAGTTTGATAAACAAAATTTTTAATCTTTGTTTTACATATATTTTGGGGAAAATTACTTAAATGGATTAAGTTTTTTCACTCTCTATCTCTTGATCTATCAGCCAGTTTTCAACTTTGAATCAAAGAGGGGAGTGAGAACACTTCTTAGCCGGTATAAGACTTAAATGAAGAAAAAACAATTGGATTTGGATGCACCATTGCTATCCGTGAGGCGATTTTCATCAAGATTGGCTTCTTTAGATGGATCAAAGAAGAAAACCGAAAAATCACTTCCCCACAGAAAGTAGTCTCTTCCAGTATACAAGTCAGACTGGGAATTAGATGGCGACGGCGGCGATGGATTTCATGGGTTGGATGGGCATGGGGGTGTCGAAGAGAGGTGGTTTGGGTCAATGATTTGGATCGATGATTGTAATGAGGAGAGAGAGAGAGAGAGAGTTATCAATGAGAGAGAGAGAGTTATCAGTGAGAGAGAAAAAAGAAGAAGACAAGAAAAAAGAAAAAAAAACCCTCCAAAACGACGTCATTTTGGAGGGCGACAGGGTTGGGCCGCAGGAAAGGGCGACGGAGGATTCGGATTCGTCTGGCCAGTGGGGGTCCAAGCATTAGCATTAAAAATTCATCAGAAATGGTTTTGAAGCCATCAAATGGCCTTTCATTTCGGTCATGAGTCATATTTGGGACAGCCGATGCGACTGCACAATTCAAACGTCATGAGAAATTGGTTTTGAAATCCACAACCTTCTTTTGGGCCAATTTGAGATCATGTTTGACTTTTGATTTGAATCATAGGGGTTTACCTTTAATTTTTTGAATTTTATTTTTAAAAAATTAAGATTTTTATTTTTCATATTTTTTTATTACGAAATGCTCCGTAGCTCGAATAAACCGAGGCTAGAGTGGCCCGAAAATTTTCTCACTCCTCTCCATTACTTCCCTTTCCTTTCCTCTTCTCTCTATCTCTATTCTTGGAAACAAAAAAGCATTCAACACTCTCACTTCTCATCCCTCTTTCTGATCGCTCTTCTCATCTTTTCCTATTTTTTCTCCTCATTTTCTCACTCTGTTTCTGTCTCTCTACAAACGGCGAACAGTGACAATCAGCGAAGGACAAACGGAGACAACCGGATTTGGGTTTGATTTTGAACTGATTTGTTTCTCTCTCTGTTTCCTTTCCTTTCCTTTCCAGATTTGTTTCCTTTCCTCTCCTCTCTATCTCTATTCTTGGAAACAAAAAAACATTCAAACACTCTCATTCAATAGATTTGGGTTTAATTTTGAACAGATTTTTGTTTGATTTTGTCTGATTTAGGTTTCGATTTTGATTTTGATTTGTGGTTGTGGGTTTGGTTTTGGTTTTGGTTTTGATTTTTGGTTTTTGATTTTTGATTTTTGGGTTTGGTTTTGGGTTTGGTTGATTCTTTTTCTTCTTCTTTCTTCTTCTTTCTAGAATATGTTTTGAATTTTTTTCATTTATTTACCTACAATTTCTATTTGATCTTGCGTGGTGTAAAATTCCCATCTCTCTCTCTCTCTCTCTCTCTCTATCTCGCTCTTTTTGTGTGTGTTGTTTTTTGTTTGGGCTCATTCAACGGTTTAGAAGAAAGAAGAAGAAAGAAGAGAGGAAAAAAAGAAAAGAAAAAAAAAGATCGTTTTGGCACCTCGAGCCATTCGAGCCTAAGATTATTCGAGCTACCTAGCGGGTTATTTTTTATTTTTAGTGAATATTTTTAAATTTTTAAATAATTATTTTTACTTTTTTAAATGCACTATAATTAGATATATTTAAATAGTAAAATATTTGTGAAAAAATATTTAAAAAAATTAATAAATATACAAAAATATAAAACATGTACTGAATTTTCTTTTTTTTTTTATTTATATTTTTGGTATTTAGTAAATTTTTTATATATTTTTTTTACAAACATTATAATTTTTAAGTGTATATATGTTAAGTGTGTCTAAAAATAAAAATAAAAATTTGCTTAAAATATTAAAAAAATTCATTGGAAAAAAAATATGAAAAATAAAAGAGTAAAATTTTTTGAAAATCAAAACCAAACAAGTTGATTATTTTTTATTTTTTGACACATTTTTAAAAAAAATTAAAAAATTAATTTTTAACTAACTTTTAAAAACATGACAAAGTGATTGACACCTTTTTTTTTTTTTTTTTACTTTATTTATTTATGAGTAAACACAAAATTATCATACATTTGATAATAAGTCATTTAATAAAATATATAAGAATATAAAATAGATATCAAAAGTGATAAAAAGAACTCCACTCAAGCCTCGTTTGGGAACTAATATTTTAGCCCAAAAAATTTAAAAAGTTATTATAAATTGATACATCATTCTTTCTTTTTTTTTTTACATATTTTTTCATAAAAATTTAAAAAATTACTAAAATAATTTATTCCCGACGGGGTCTTAATGAGAGTATGACTCTCCACGTAAGGAGAAAAAACAAACTTCCAAGTAGGGAGGAGGAAATCTGTGGTGACTGAGACCTAAAATCATATCTAATGATTAATTTTGTTCACGGTGGCTTAATTTTTATATAATTTCAATATCATTATATTGTTTTTTATTTTAATAAAATTAAAGAGATTAAAATTAATAAAAATGACATACAAATATAAGAATAAATAAAAATATATATTTTAATATAAAAAGATATGACAATATTATTTTTTATTTGTATGACTAACGAATTATTAATAAAAATTGATTTAAGTGTAAATAAACTAAAAATTTAAGCCAATCAAGTCAAAATTGTGAGACTTTAATTTATATTCTTGAAACCTCAAGGGAGTGCTGTGACATCTGAATATTTGAGTAAATACCACATAAATGTTTATACCTATATATATATATATATATAATTATAGTTATATGTGATAATACATTATCAAAATAATAAAGAAATAACTAAATAAATAAAGAAGTTAAATAAACAAATATAATAAACGTAATAAGAAATAAATATAAAAATAATAATCAGACTAATAATAATAATAATAAGATATAGAAAATTTGTGAATTAATAATAATATCTGATTATATGTGATTTTATAATCTAAATAATAATGAACATATATGCTGCTGAATGAATGAACCTCAAGCCATTTGGACTCTCCGGCCATGTTTGATTGGGGGTTTGGGTGGGTGGATTGGATTAGCAATCCGTGGGATTTACCAAACTCTTGTTTGGATGCAACACAATGTGATAGGATTAGTAGTGAATGGGGCTTAGTAATTAGGTTGGGTGAATTTTAGGTGGGATTAAGAAAATAGTGAAGGGATTGAGTCTATTTTATATAAAAAATTTCTTATTTTAATTTAATTTTTTTTACCAAGTGCTCCTATTTGTTTTAATATTTGATTTAATTTTTTTTAATATAGAAATAGTTTATTTATTTATTTTATATAAAAATAATTTAACAATTCTATCACTAATCATCTCCTACACTATCATCAAAATAAACACACTTTTACTTAATTTCCTCACTAACAATTCACACATTAACAATTTCTTCACTAACAATCATCTCACTAATAATCTCATCTAACTTAATCTACCAAACAAATGTGACCTCAAGGACTAAAGGGAGGTGAGTCATCCAATTAGGATTATCCTGTCATCACCAGGTTGTGTCTATATAAAGGGGGGTGGCGCTGTGAAGCCAATAGGATGAAAAAAAAAAAAAAAAGAAAAAAAAAAAAAAAAAAAAGAAAAAGAGCAACGTAAAAGGTTAGCAAAAAAAAAAAAAAAAAACAATAATAAGGATTAATATTAAATTGACTTATATTATATCTTGAGTTATCATAAAATATTTTATGCATATTTTGAGTTACTATAGATCCTATTTGGTAGGGCTTATTTTCAGCTTATTTCAATTTTTAGCTTAATTTAAACTATTTTGATGTGTTTGGTTTAGCTTAACAATACAGTTTATAACTTTTGTCAGTCAAAAATCAACTTATTTTTTGAGTGGAGGAGGAGAAACTTAATTTATAAATAAAAAATCAGTTTATGTTCACAGTTATAAGCTATAAGCTGTTAGGTTATAAGTTATAATCACTTTCTTACAGCTCTACCAAATGGGGCCATAATATATTTTACATAATTCGTGTTTTAAAACTTATATTTATATTTCAATTACGTTAATTATTTTCTGAACTCCATTTACTTATATTGAAACCCATGGATATGTTTGTTTAAATTTTAGAAATTATTTGACAATGATTTTGTAAATAATTATTTTCTATAAGTACCACTACGAGAGTCCCATGCCTTGGGAGAGTTAAATAACTATTGGCCTCTGTTTGCCACTTTGTGGTTCTTTGTTTGTCATGGATCCATTGACCTCTGTTCTTACCGTCACTCCTATGGCCTCTGTTCTGTTCTGTTCTGTTATATATCGTGGTTATGGTTATTTATTTACATAATTTATGTATTTTAGTTTCTGCCACTTTAAATCAGCTGTTTATTCAAATTAAATTATGTTACTGTTTTAGCTTAACTAATTATCCATGGTTATTTTGTGTCCCCTATATTCTTGACATAATATTTCTCATTCTGCTGTGTGCTTGTAACTGTTATCCTTTCAAGTGATGAGATTTAAGGAAGACTCGTAACCTAGTGTAATGGAACTCGCACAAGAATTTGATGCTAATTCGTTATTTTGGCTTTTTTCTTTTCTTTTCTTTTCTTTCTTTTGTTTTTTTCTTTACTGAGGGCCGGTCACTGAATAATAAAATAATAAAAACTCTATAGATGTATCTTCTTTTATCAAAATAGTATAATGAAGTAAATTTTCTATTTAATTATTTTCTTACTTTCATTTTGCCTTCGTCTGCTTCATTTAATTTGTTACGATTAGAATTATTTAATAAGTTGCGATTCCAGCTCTAAACCCCTAGGGTTGGGTCGTGACAAGTGTAATTCACCCAAAATTAAAAAAAGAAGTAAACAACATCAACCTCTCTTAGTTGAGTTTTTTTCCTTAAATATTCTAAAAAATGAGACTATTTATAAAAGAATCCACTTTTGAAACTATTTATCAAACTAATTGCTTTGATGAAATCAGAATTTCAACATTCGATTTCATGTTGGCTAAGGGGATATAGGACATGTCAGCAATCACTATAGGAACATGTCAATATGAAATCGCAAATTGAAGATGAAATTTCAAGGAGAAATTGCAAGTTGAAATTCCAATTTCAAGGAGAAATCGTAGTTTAAAGTTGCAATTTCACAAAAGCGATTAGTTTGATAAATAATTTTAAAAGTGAGTTATTTTCATAAATAGTTTCATTTTCTACAATATTAAGAACAAAAAACTCCTCTTAATTAAGAGTTTGTGAAAAATACAATTAGTCCAGACAAATTTAATACAAGTTGAATTAGGCTTCATTGAGGTTGGTCTCATTTTTATGATAAATTTATGTGGGAATATAATTTCTGAGTACCAACACGTGGCAAGGTGACGCCGACGTGTCAGCCTAGGTGCCAAGGTGATCTCGGAGTTGCCGAGGTTATCTGCGAGAATACTGGAATCCAAGATAAGCGGAGAAGGGACAAGAGTCCTAAGATGAAGAAAGACTTCAGGATGGATAAGGGTAATACTCTTAGGGAGTTTATCCTTATTTCTTAAGAAATCCAAAGTAAGTACTGAATTGGAGTCCATAAAAGTCAGGCTTCTAGTGGGACTAGGATTGAGTAAACTATAAAAGAGAGGCACCCCCGTGGGTCTAAGGTATGCAATTGATACTTTGAGCATTGTTTTTAGCACTATTGATTATCTTTGAGAGATATATTGACTTGATCGTCGGAGTGCCCCCAGGTGGAAGAACCACCGTCGGAGCCTTCTCTTTCTGCAGGCAGACGAGGTGCCATCTATTACGCCTATGTTCTCTGAATTGAATTTCTAGGGTGGGCAGTGTGATCGGAAAATCACTCACACAATTTGGCGTCGTCTGTGGGAAAGAAAGACGAATAGATGGCCAGTAACAGACAGAAAGAAAAGATTGGGGACGACGCTCCTACTAGGAGTAATAGACCTATCAACCTTGACGTCGAAGGGGACAACCACAATACAGAAACTTGTAACCAGGGGCACGGAGGAAAAGACGTCGGCGGGAGGCGACACTTCATAGAAACCAGACCAGCGGTACTATAACGAAGATAACGTCCAGGAATGGAGGGATAGGTGCCTACGGAGGGATGAGGAAATGAAAGAATTGGCAGACAAGTTGGCAGACCTGCAGTCGATCGTCAATTTCATAATGCAAAACAATGTCATGCAGCCACCGTACCCGTTGCAGGAGATGCCGATTCCAGCAATTAATACCCAGAAGGGAGGAAGGAAAACAATTCCCGAAGCACCTCAGCACACCAGGAGCGGAAGGCACTCTCACCCGCCTTCCAGGGAAGTCGGACGAGAGGAGCCGAGACAAGAGAAGTCCCAAAGGACATATCGCACGAAGGACCCAGAGCACAAAGAACATCGGCATGTCTAAAGGCAGGCGCTCTGCTTTGACACAACCCATGGAGAAAGATCAAAACGGGCCAACCACGAGGCCGAAAGTAATGTACCGAAAAGATTGAAGTCCAAAGATAGCCGAGCTTCGGGGAAGAGTAAAGAAGACTTGAGAAATTACCTCAAGAGGAAGGAACAGAATGCTGAAGCCGAGGTTACCTCACCCGACAAGCCGAGGACACCATTCTCGGTAGAACGGACAAATTTGAGGCACCAAAGAGATTCAGTATGCCGAGATTTCAAATATACGATGGTAAGTCAGACCCTAACTTCCACATTGGATTATTCTTGAACTCAATGGCATTATATAGTGGAAACGAGCCGTTGCTCTGCAAAATGTTCCCCTCGTCCTTTGGGGAGATTGCATCAAATTGGTTCCACAAACTGTCAAAGGGAAGCGTGAAGACTTGGGAAGGCCTGGCCAAGATGTTTGTGGCCAGGTTCGTGACAAACAAACTGCAGCCATTAAGGGTGGACGCATTGATGGCTCTGAAGATCAAGAAGGATAAAGGCCTTAGGGCCTATGCAAAAAGATACTATGAGGTGTTCAATCGAATACCCGAATGCAACCAAGAAGTAGCGGTCGTGTCTTTTAAGAACGGCTTGAAAGATGATTGTTCACTATGGAAATCTTTGGCAAAGACATTGCCAAAAAGCATGGAAGAGCTCATGGCAAGAATCGAGAAATATGCCAGAGCCGAGGAGGATACATCGGGGAATAAGGAGCTAGAACAGGAAAAAGGGAACAGCTTGCCAAAGCGAGGCCGAGGTAACAACGGATTTAACAAAACGGAGATAGAATTGAGAAGTAAATAGGCAGTGACGACTGTGTTCCGAATCCTGGTCCACAAAGTCCTGGATCAAATCTGAAATCAACCCTATTTCAGAGCACCAGCAAAGGCCCTAGGGGAATACATGGGAAGGAACGTTGGTAGGCGTTGTGCTTACCACAATGAAGAGGGGCACCCAACTCAGGGCTGCAGAGCCCTAAAAGCACACTTAGAGGACTTAGTAAGACAAAGCCATCTGAGGGACCTTGTCAATGAAGCTAGGACAAGAGAAGAACAGACAAGATTGCCTCAAGCACCAGCAGCTCCGCCTCCCCCAGCACAGCAACCACAGGTAGGGAGACCTAGGGTGGTTAATTTAATTCACTCAAAGGTGAACGAAAACGACATACGTGGGGAGACCCAAAAAGTAAAACACCTACAGCACGTAAACCAGGTCAGACAGAAAAGACCTCGGTTTGAAGAGTGCCAAGGACCGATGATAGCCTTCACCGAAGCCGACCTAGAGATGGTCCAGCATCCGCATAATGATGCCTTGGTAGTATCCCTCCAGGTTGGGGAGTGCCAAGTGAAACGCATCCTCATAGATCAAGGCAGCTCTTGTGACATCATGTATGTTAGATGTTACAAGGAGCTGGGCCTTCACCCAGACGACATGGAGCAATCAAATGGCCCGATGGTCGGCTTCAATGGAACATCGACGTGGCCATTGGGCGCTGCAAGCTTGGAAGTACAAGCTAGCACTAAGAAGATCAGAACAAAATTCATTGTGATTGATACACCTTCACCTTACAACATCATCTTGGGAAGGCCATGGTTGCATGCAATGAGGGCAGTTCCCTCAACGTTGCATCAACTATTGCGGTTCCCAACAGAACATAGGATTGAAGAAGTCAGGGGAGATTAACTGCAAACAAAAAATTGCTCCATGGCAGCAATGAAAACTACCTGCAACATTCAAGAACTAGGGAAGGTAGAGATTGAAATGAGGACATGGAGGTCCTAGACGATGTCGGCAAGGAGCCAGCCGAGAAAAGTGAAGAAACACTAAAGAAAATCCTTGTCCAGGAGGGCGATGAAGAACGTTTCTTTCTTCTCGGGTCAAGCTTAGTCGAAGAAGAAGAAAGAGAACTGGCAGCTTTTTTGAGATCAAACATAGAGGTGTTTGCCTGGACACCTTATGAAATGCCTGGCATTGACCTCGAGGTCACATGTCATAGACTGAACGTCGATAGGTCGGCCAAACCTGTAATACAACGAGCCAGAAGACCGACGTTGATGCACGTCGAAGCAGTGGAGGAATAAGTAGATAGACTTCTGGAAGCTAGGGCCATCAGAGAAGTCAATTATCTGATATGGCTATCGAACACTGTGGTGGTAAAGAAGAAAAACGGTAAATGGAGGGTCTGCGTAAATTTTATGAGCCTGAACAAAGTCTATCCCAAAGATAGCTTTCCTCTGCCCAAGATTGACCAGCTGATGGATGCCATATCTGGACATGGAAGGATGAGCTTTTTGGATGCTTATAGGGGGTACCACCAGATAGCCATGTACTCCCCAGATGAGGAGAAGACAGCGTTTATCACCCCAAAAGGCCTGTACTGTTACAAAGTAATGCCTTTTGGGTTGAAAAACGAATGAGCGACTTACCAAAGGCTGGTAACCAAGATGTTCAAACACTTGATTGGCCAAACAGTAGAAGTCTTCATCGATGACATGGTCGTGAAGACCAAGGAGCCTAGGGGTCATCTGGCTGACCTAAAAGTGGTCTTTGAAATCCTCAAAACATATCGGCTCCGACTCAACGCATCAAAGTGCGCGTTTGGAGTTGGATCTGGTAAGTTCTTGGGGTACCTGGTGACAAGAAGAGGCATTGAGGCCAGCCCAGATCAGATTAAGGCCATCCTAGATTTACAGAGCCCGACATTGGCAAAACAGGTACAGATACTTACCGGAAGGGCCGCAGCCCTAAACAGGTTCATAAGCAGAAGCTCAGAAAAATGTAAACCTTTCTTCAACCTGGTAAAGAAAGCCACGGATTTCCTTTGGACAGAGGAATGTGAGGCCGCGTTGGCCGACCTAAAGATGTACCTGACTACGACTCCAGTCCTCTCAATACCTGAACCTAGGGAAGAGCTGTTTTTGTACTTAGCAGTTTTAGAACACGTAGTAAGTGCGGTGTTAATCCGAGAAGAAAAAGGGGAGCAAAAGGCTGTTTACTATGTAAGCAAAACCTTGGCCAACGTAGAAACAAGGTATCTACCCCTAGAGAAATTAATGCTAGCCTTAGTGATGACTTCAAAGAAGTTGAACCATTACTTTCAGGCGCACAAGATTGTAGTGCTAACACAGTACCCTTTGAAACCCTTGTTACAGCAAGGAGACTTAACTAGAAGGATAGCATGATGGGCAGTGGCCTTGGGCCAGTACAACCTAGAGTTCAGGCCAAGAACGGCAATTAAGGGCCAAGTTTTGGCTGACTTCGTGGCCGAGTTCACCCCGGAATCCAATGAACATCAAGCTCCGTTGAGCCAAGAGGAACGTTGTCCCAGCAAGCAAGGAGAATCCCAGCCAAAGGCAAAAGAACAAAGGAAGGAAAAACTCAGACCCTGCAGCATCTACATCGGCGACTCCTTCAGACTGTTTGTCGATGGAAGTTCAAATCGACAAGGAGCGGGGGCAGGAGTACTACTGATATCTCCAGATGGAGAAATAATAGAACAGTCCATCCGTTTGGGGTTCAAGGCCTTAAACAATGAAGCATAATACGAAGCATTATTTGCAGGGCTAAAGCTGGCAGTAGCAGCAGAAGCAGATGAGGTAATAGTTTTTTGTGATTCACAACTTATTGTTAACCAGTTAACAGGAGAATTATGACGAGCGAAAGGATGTCGGCATATGCAAAAGAGGTCATCAGATTGGCAGCCTTATTTCAGAACTACCGACTACTCCAAGTAAGCCGAGATGATAACAGCCACGCCGACGCGTTGGCCAACCCTGCAAGTTCAATGCAGACTGGAAAAATAAGGACAATTATGATTGACTATATGTCGGGCCTGAGCATAGAACCACAGAACACAGAGCATGAAGCAATGTGTGTGGATATGGGGCCAAGCTGGATGGATGCAATTGTTGCATTCCTGAAAGAAGGAAAGCTGCCAGAAGACCGCAAGGAGGCACATAAGGTCAGATTGAAGTCGGCAAGATTCAGTCTCACAGCGGACGGACATCTCTACAGAAGGTCATTCATTGGACCCCTCTTAAGGTGCGTACACCCTTTGCAGGTTGAAGATTTTTTATATGAAATTCATGAAGGAATTTGTGGAAGCCACGCTGGAGGCAGATCACTAGCTCACAGGGCCATTACCCAGGGGTATTGGTGGCCCTACATGCAAAAAGATGCAGAAGCATACGTGAAGAAGTGCGAACAATGCCAAATGTTTGCACCTTTGATACACCAGCCAGCTGTTGACCTGAATCTAGTATCCAGCCCTTGGCCGTTTGCCCAGTGGGGCATGGATCTTGTTGGACAACTTCCCCAGGCAACTGGGCAGAGAAAATACTTGCTGGTAGCAACAGATTACTTCACGAAGTGGATAGAGGCAGAATCTCTTGCCAAAATCCGAGATGTGGACGTCAAGAACTTCATATGGAGAAACATCATCACCAAATTTGGCATTCCAAGAGCCATAGTTGCCGACAACGGAACGCAGTTTGACAACAAACTCATCAAGAACTTTTGTGCAAAATTCAAGATCAAGAATTACTTTTCAACATCGAGTTTTCCCCGAAGTAATCGGCAAGCAGAAGCATCCAACAAAGTAATTTTGGATGGAATAAAGAAGATGCTGCAGGCAGCAAAAGGAAATTGGGTAGACAAATTACCCAACATGCTTTGGACATATCGGACTATGCCAAGAAGATAAATAGGGGAATCCCCATTTGCCATGGCTTATGGCACAGAAGTAGTCATTCCACTGGAAGTCGGCATCCCAGGAATCCGAACCCAGGGAGTTGAGAATGGGACTAATGACATACTCTTAGCCTGAGATCTGGATCTTTTGGAAGAACGAAGAGAGAAAAGCTGCAATTCATTTCATGACATACCAAAGACTTAGCGAGCTTACAACAAGAAGGTCAATCCAAGGGATTTTCAAGTCGGCGACCTAGTTCTGAGAAAAGTCGTCGGCAACAAGAAGGATCCCAGAGAGGACAAGCTTGGCCCAAACTGGGAAGGACCCTACAGAATCACTTCGGTATTAGGCAATGGAGCCTATTGACTTGAAGATAATGAGGGCAAAGCATTGCCTAGACCATGGAACACTTGTAATTTGAAATTTTTCTATCATTAGATGTTCCTTGTTATTTTTTCAACGTCATCAATAAAATCATAGCATAATTCCTCTACACTGATAAAAGATGCGCAATATTATTTCTGAATAATGAGAACCCAAGTGGAACTCAGGTTCACATTGGGGGCAAAGAGAAGAAGAATATGCTTAACATTTGTTGAAATTTGTAGCAATTTACAAGTTGAAGTTAAGCCGAGATTATTCCTTATCTTCACTTGTTGAAATTTGTAGCAATTTACAAGTTGAAATTAAGCCGAGATTATTCCTTATCTTCACTTGTTAAAATTTGTAGTAATTTACAAGTTGAAATTGAGCCGAGATTATTCTTTATCTTCACTTGTTGAAATTTGTAGCAATTTACAAGTTGAAGTTAAGCTGATTCCTTATCTTCACTTGTTGAAATTTGTAGCAATTTACAAGTTGAAGTTAAGCTGAGATTATTCCTTATCTTTACTTGTTGAAATTTGTAGCAATTTACAAGTTGAAGTTAAGCCGAGATTATTCTTTATCTTCACTTGTTGAAATTTGTAGCAATTTACAAGTTGAAGTAAAGCGAGGTTATTGCTTAAACACTTGTAGAAATTTACAAGTTGGTTAACCCAAGAAGATGCTTAACACTTGTTGAAATTTGTAGCAATTTACAAGATGGCGTTAAGTCGGCATATGATCATCTGTTGAAATTTCTGACAATTCTGAGGTTGAAGTAAAAGCTAAGTATATTGTTTAAACACTTGTTGAAATTTGTAGCAATTTACAAGTAGATCATTGTTTAGCACTTGTTATAACTTGAGGAAAGTTTATAGGTTAAAATTAAAACAGTATGTGTTTTACACTTGTTGAAATTTATGAAAAGTTTGCAGGTCAGTATCTCGCCGAAATAAAGCTTGTAGTTATTATACCTGAGGTATGTAACCCCGAGAAGATTGCACAAAGGAGGCAAAGTATGAAAGGCATGCAAAATATTCTCAGTATAGAATCATACAGAAGTAATCAAGAGAAAATAAAGATTGAGGCATTCAGATAATACAGTTGTAGTTTTTTATTAAAGAGGGAACAATCAAAGCGTAACTGTTCAGAAGAAGGCACATCGGCTACGTAAAAGCTCACAAAGTACAAAAGAAACGAAAGAAAAGACATGTAAGCTAAGATTCCTCAACAGTAGCAGTTGGTTGAGTCTAAGGTTCAGATGATTGCTGGGTCGATGCCTCGGCTGCCTTTTCTGCCACGATCTCGGCATTAATTTCGGCAAGTGTTTGATCAAGACTTTTATCGATTGAAGGAACATTAGATGATGCTTGCTCAGGAGTAGCCTCATTGACAACCTCCTTATCCTCCTCCTCATGAGTCAAGTCTAGGACTTGATCATCCTGAAGAGAAGACTTGGTCTCATTGGCATCTTTAGGCTTCCTTACGAAAGCCTCATCATCATCCTTATCCTCATCCTCAGATTCGGACTCAGATTCATCTTCAGCTTGACTTGGAGGTGGAGGTGGAGGGAATGGAAGAGGAATAGCGTCGGCTTTGCGTAGTGGTGAATCATCAGGAATATTGAGCTTTTTTGCCAGGGACATCCAACCAAGGGAGAAGCCCCTGTTGCATACCTGCTTGACTTGTAATTTGTATTCCTCTGTAACGTCGGCCAGTCCCTGAGCATAGGCCTTTTCGTCGGTCGCTTTGATTTCAGCGTCTTTAGTGGCCAATGCCTCATGAAGTTCCTTTTTGGCTTGGGCCTTTTTGTCCTCGGCCTCTCTCTTCTCGGCCTCAGCGACCTTCCTTATGGCCTCAGCAGATTTCGCTTTTTCCTCGGCTATCTGTTGGGCTTTAGTGGCAGCTTCGGCCTGGTCTTCCAGCTTCTTCATTTTTAATTGAAGGCTTTTGTTGGTCTTCTGAAGGGAAGAAAACTCCCTCTTTATCTCTGTCAACTTCTCTCGATTCTTAAACGATTGCATTGAAAAAGAATAGGCATGCTGGATGGCCTGAAAGAAAACAGAAGTATTAGAAAATATTTTAAGTGTGAAATAGAAAGAAAGAAAAAGTACCAAGCAGGAACACTTACTTGAACTGAGTGCTGTAGCATTAGAGCATAATTCTCGTACTCACTGCATGCGATTTCGCTCCAGTCGCCAGAAGAAGCGATCGTCTTGAGAACAACGCAAACATTAATGTCATCGGCGCTTTCACGGTCATAATTGGCATGTCTTCCAAAGTAATTTGGGGGCCCAAGGGACATCGTTTTTGGACTCAAGGTAGTTGCTGAGGACGACCTCGGCTTCTTTGACTTTGTGGACTCAGAGGGTTGGGCTTCAGCAGACCTTTTGGCAAAAACAGAAGAAGTCTTCTTACTCTTAGCCAGTTTGGAAATAGGCAAAGTGTCCTCAGATTCAACCTAAGTTACTTTGGCCTTTGACTGAGCTTTCTTGGTTCTTTTCGGCTTCGGTGGGGGCATGGTTTGCGATGGTTGATCGTCGACATCGGTGGGGAGGTCAGCTAGGAGATCTTTAGCAACAGGTTTTGGGTGACCCATCTCAGTAATTCGGACAAGTCTTCGCCGACGTTTCCGTTCAGGTACAGGGATCAAGTATGGAGCCGAAGTTGATGGCTGATCAGCTGGATCCGATGTTGATCCTTGATCTGTTCGGGATACAGACACAGTTTGGGTTGTGGCAGAAGGTGGAGAAAGGCTTTTCTTCTTCCTTTTAGGGACGTCGGGCAAAATCGACTTGTATGTTGGAATGAAGTTAAGAAGCAAAGGCGCTTTTCTTTTCTGGACTGGCAAGTCCAAAAGCTTCTTCAAATCCTTGCTGGGGACGTAGGATTGGCGAAAGCTTTTCAGTGGCTTACGAACATCTGCAAGAAGAACAGACCTTAGAAACAGACAGAGTATTGACTTGACTTGAAAAAAAACAACTAAGTATTAATACTGAGCTCTTACCCTTGCCCTCTTTAACTGATCGAGGAAGAGGGTAGAGATGGACATCCTCGTCTGGGGCAAACTCCCAATCTCCCGAGGTAATGAGGTAGTCATCTCTAGCCCCCTTGTTGGAGTCTGGGAGGTCGGCTACAATTTTGAACTCTGTAGACCTCAGCTTAAGATAATAGACGTAGCCTTTTTCTTTCAGATTGAGGGCACACATGGTGTAACAGTACTGAATATCAGCTAAAGTTATCCTAACATTTTCCTATTTGGCTAAGGCTATAATACCATTAATCACTCGATAAGAGTTAATGGTAAGTTGCATGGGGTTCAACTTATAGTAATGGAGAACTTCACGAAAAAGGGGATTAAGTAGAAGCCGAAGTCCACATTCAATAAAAGCAATAATGGGAAAGGGCATCGTATCATCTGTGGGCATGATAGAGTCGTCATCCCTAGTCAGTCTCAGATGGACGTCGGCAGGAATGACGAACTCTTCCCTAAAGTATTCAAGTTTGGTTGGGGTATTTACCCTATGTTTCCACATGCCCATAATGTCAGCGTAAAGGTAGGGATGTTCTTAAAGGGTTTTTAAGACCTCGGCAAAACCTAGGTAAATACTGGTAAGGGTTGTTTCAGTTTTTCCTAAGAATTGGTAGATTCTATAAACAAATCCCAAAACTGACTCTATGAAAGCAAAAATTGGGGGCACAGATCTGGAAGGAAACACAGAAAACAAGAAACAAAGAATGAAGTTTCAGAATTAAGAACAGATGTAGGGTTCTCAAAAGTATAAATAATACAGGAGATATAGGGTCAAGAACAGTGACAAAAAAGTGGTAAAACAGTGCAAGTGTTCAAGACATGGACAAAAGCAAAATTAAAGCATTCAAATATGTGGTTCGCAAGATAGATGTTTGAACAAGACAGTAATGGCAAACTAATAATGAAGAATATTAAAGGCGTTAAGAACGAAAGGAACGGTGGCTTACCAAGAAAAATGAAGCCGTATAAAATTGCGAAGTCAAAGTGATTCTGAACCTATGAGAATAATGACGAAAGCTTCACTGGAATGGAAGAATGATAGCAGTTGCAGAGCTTGAGGTTTGAGCAATGGCAGATTCAAGGAAAAGAGTTTAGAGGGAGAGAAAGCAAGTAAAATCGATTGCAAAAGTGAAGAGACAAAAGCAAGAGGCAAAATTTTTGTCAAAAAACTTGAAACGGCGGCAAAAATAGAAGCATTTATTACGCCTGGAATATCGTGTGCGTCAGACGGAGCAGACAGATGCAAGACGGCTTACAAGCGCGTCACAGGCACGAGCCAATGAAGATGAAATACGTAAGTAGAACGGTTGAAAAGTGATGCATGACAGCTCATGCACGTAAAAGAGTTCAGTGGAATTCTTATTCTTGAAAGAAGACATGTCGGCCTAAAAATGAATGATCTCGGCTGAAAAGTTCTTTTGCCGACATACTAGAAAGAGGAACGATATAGGTTCCATCACCTCAGAATACCGAGGTAATAGAACCTAGGGCGGTTAATGGGGATATAATTTCTGAGTACCAACAGGTGGCAAGGTGACGTCGACGTGTCAGCCGAGGTGCCACGTGTCGTGATAGTTATGCCGAGGTGATCTCGGAGTTGCCGAGGTTATCTGTGAGAATACCGAAATCCGAGATAAGCGGAGAAGGGACAAGAGTCCTAGGATGAAGAAAGACTTCAGGATGGATAAGGGTAATACTCTTAGGGAGTTTATCTTTATCTCTTAAGAAATCCAAAGTAAGTACTGAATTGGAGTCCATAGAAGTCAGGCTTCTAGTGAGACTGAGATTGAGTAAACTATAAAAGAGAGGCACCCCCGTGGGTCTAAGGTACGTAATTGATACTTTGAGCATTGTTTTTAGCACTATTGATTATCTTTGAGAGATATACTGACTTGATCGTCGGAGTGCCCCCAAGTGGAAGAACCACCGCCGGAGCCTTCTCTTTCTGTACAGGATAGCAGAGTGCCATCTATTCTTCTTGTGTTCCACAGCTGAATTACTAAGGTGGGCAGTGTGATCGGAAAATCACTCACACAATTTATTAGTCATATAAATAAATAATAACATTATGGAAAATGGTTGAGGCCTCGAATCTGAGGCCTCGAATTTGCCTCGAATCCCATTTTTTTTTTTTTTTTCTTTCTTTCTTCTTCTTCTTCGTAGAACCCGGAGGAGGAGGAGGAGAGAGGAAGGGAGGGGTCCGGATTCGCCGTCGCAGCTCGTCGAGCTCGCCAGCCGTCCGATCGTCGCCCGATCCAGCTCATCGCAGCAGCTGCACCTCCTTCGCCTCCGCCTCCGCCTCCTCCTCCTCCTTCCCCGGTGATTATGGCCCCCTCCAGTCCGGTCCACCGGCGGCTCTCTCTTCTTCCCCTCTCCTCCCCCTTCTTCCCCTCCCCTTCCCCTCTCTCCCTTCCCTCTGGTTCATTCGAGCCAAATTCGAGGCCTCGAATTCGAGGCCTCTATCACGACTCTAACATTATTTATAATATTTGTTGTATATATAATTGTACGGCTATGTGACTAGTTTTTGTCTACTTGATTGTTTCACAAAACCTTTTCATTCATAAAAAAAAATAAGAGAATTTTTTATGTAACCAAGTAATGTTTCTCCAATGTAGGATGATTTTAAAAAATTGTTCAATAGCACTAAGGCCTAGTTTGGCTTGACCTATATAAGTCAAAAAGTTAAAAAGTTACTCCAAAATTCAAAAAGATATCACTATTCACAAAAAAAAAATAATTTTAAAAATAATTTTTTTCAACAAAAAACTGACCAGAAGTGACCACTGCAGCTGCTGTGCTGTGGAAGTGGCTTTATGTGATTCGATTGTGATTCACACTACTGCTTTGTTCGTCCGATGGGGTCATTACGGGTCCCGTTTTGATAATCTGAACCGTTCAATGTGTAGAAATCGTCAAGTACTATATATCTGCAAAAAATCACATTGATCGGATATCGATAACTATATGATCAGATCAGTTTTGTACGACAAATGGATGGTATTATAATTAATGATTGAAAAATAAATAGATCTGATCAGATAGCTATCGATATCCGATTAATGTGATTTTTTATAGGTATATAGTGTTCGACGAATTACACACATTGAACGGTTCAGATTATTAAAATGGGACCCGTGATTGACAGTCCAAACAAAACCGTCAATGCTTTGTACAAAATTACTAATAATTTTGAACCCCAATACACGGCTGCCGATTTTATGCGGCTGGGCCCACCTGTCACTATTCATCTCTTACGCTCTTTTTTATCTGATTTTTTAATCTGCGTTTTTCATAAAAATCAAAAAGTTAATACCAAATTTCATATTTTTTTCAACTTTTTAGTCTAAAAAAGACAAAAATCTTAAACTTTTTGATACCAAACCACTAAGTTCGATCTACAACTCAATTACTTTTATTGTTTTGCTAAACTCAACTCAAATTCAATTACACAAGATTTTCCAGTTACTTTGGGTCAGTTACGTATATCTTGTTTCTCTATTGTGTTCGATCAAAAATGAAAATCATATATTAACTAATTGGGAGAAAATCAGGGGTTCTAGTATTGTCAGTTGTAAAATGCAAGACTATTATGGCCTATGATGTACTGAAAAAATATTATCCGATTGTCTGATATAATATATTATATGTTCAAAATTAAAAATTACAAAATAAAGCTAAAAACATTTATTCTCCAACTTCTCAATACTAAGATTTTGAAACTTATTTAAACTATTTTTATATCATTACACGTTATAAATAAAAATTGTATCAAACAGATAAAAAAAAAATTAAATTTTTTTTATTTATAAATAATACTTTTAAATTGCACCCAGACAGTGCCTATGCGTTCCCTGCAAAGAGGTGGGGAAGTGGACTGAAAAGCGTTAAAATTATAGTAGCCTCGCCACCTAAGAATGTTTTTCCATTTAGCATGGAGTCACATACGATAATTTCATTTGAATCCAAATAGTAATTCAGTAAGTCTAATTAAAATTTTAATTTTTATTATATCTTAATATAAATTTATTAGCAAAGACAATATACATGAAACTCTAAAATAAAATATTTTTATTTTTGTGGTACACCCTAATCACTTATATATTCAAGTCTCTTCATCTTCTTATTCAAGTTTTAATTATTTTGTTCTAAAATTTTAATTCATTTCATCAAAACTTATCATTATCATTAACTGCAACCAAACACATATTTTTTTTTTTGGATTCATAAGAAATAGGATAAAGATACTGTTAGGACTGCAAACGAGCCAAGTCGAGCTGAGTTTTTGAATGTTTAATCTTGTTTATTAAGAATTAGTTGAGCTTAAAAAATCGAGCTTGAGCTCTGCTCATCAAACATTTGTTGAATTCGAGCTCGGGTCGAACTTGCTCGATTACATACACGAGCTGAGTTCGAGTTCGAGTTCGAGTTCGAGCTCAAACTTAAAAAAAAATTAAATTTAAATTAATTTATGTATTAAGATTAAAAAAAATACAAAATTATGAGTAAAATATATAATAATGTTTATATTAATAATAAATTTCATCAATCAATTATGTAAATTTATACAAATATCAAACATAAATAAAAAAATACAATAAATTATTGAAAATTTATTTAATATGTTATTAAAAATAAATATTAATTTATTTATTTTTATATTCGTGAGCCTTGTCGAGTTGAGCTTAGGGCTACTTGAGCTTTGCTCGATTAATAAAAGAGCCTAAAAATCAAGTTGGAGATTGTTCATTTAGTAAACGAGTCGAGTTCAAATAAGTTTTAAACAAGTCGTGCTCGAGCTGTTCATGAATAATTCGATTCGTTTGCAACTCTAAGTACTATCATAGTATTATAAAACAAAACAAGGGGATTAACTAGTCCCTCCTGAAACTCATTGATCATGTCGGCTATTAATTTTGCTGTTAAAGAGCCTCAAATTAACGTTGAGAATTCGACCTCTAATTGAAACCCTAGCTCGGATTGTTTCATTCATTGAATCTTCAAATAAGAAAAATACTGTAAATCTTTTCAAGAAAATTAAATAAGAAGAGAGAGAGAGAGAGAAAGAGAAAATGTTAGGTTTAAATTATTTGGATATACAACAAAGTAGGATTTTATTTTGAAAAGTAATTTGTGAAAGAATATAAAGTGTATTGAAAATAAATTATAACTCTATATAATTTAATAGAGAGTATTAAAAATTTGACGTACTTAATAATTTTTGGGTGCAAAAAGAATCACCCAGTCACATACTTCTTAATTCCAGTCTCTTCAGCCCAACAGAGGGCTCTCTGTTCTCTTGCTTTCTTAGTTTCTTTAGAAAGCCCAGCCCAGAGGTGGCCATTGTTTTTAAGGCATTCATACATAAGTCTTAATTTATGAATTTATATTTTATTAAATTATAATTAAGATTTTTTAGATCTTCAAATCCTATTAAATTTTTAATAGCCCTTTCAAACAATGATTGTTCATCATTTATAATTATCTATAAAGGAACATGATAATTTGACATTTATTCTGATTTTTAAAATTTTAAAATATCAACATTCAAATTGACAAAAAAAAAAAAAAAAAAATTATGTGCAAAAAAAAAAAAAAAAATTTTTTTTGAAAAATTGAATTATTTTTTTTTGGTTCAAAAATTAAAAAATCTGTGTCTATAAATGAGAATGATGATATGTAAAACTGGAAAAAAAATTGATAATGTTCTCAGTTTTAAAATTGACAAAATTGATAATGTTCTCGATTTTATTAGATAGTTGAATCAAACCAATAAGTAAAAGAGCAAAAACGTACAATCTCATGCACAATTTTTTTTCATCAATTAGTGAAATAATTATTTAAAACATTATTATGTAAAATTGATAATATTTTTAATTTTAAAAATATTGAAAAACTGATAATATTCTCAGTTTTACTAAATAAGATTTACTGATTTAAAAAACCTTAAATATGATTTGAACTATCATAATATTTATAAATATGATTTTTAGGCAATTAACTGGTGTTTTTCATGGAAGCCCAATAGAAGACTAATTTGATAAATGAATAATGTTTCAGAACTCGAAAATTTGCCCCCCCTAATCTCCCTAATGCCTAAAACGACGTCGTTTTAGGCATTAGGTTTTTTTTTTTACGACATCCTTCATTTCGAGCTCAAACACACAGCTCCGACAGGGGGAAGAGGGAGAGGGATAGGGAGAGAGAGAGGGAGAACGGAGAGAGGGAGACACACACACATGGGCCCTTGCATTACGGTATCGGCCGTGCCGCCGTCGCTTGCCTCTGCTTCTTCTTCCCTTCTTCCCTTCTTTCTTTCTTCCCTTCTTCCTCTGCTTCATCTCTGATTAAAATCCAAAAAAAATCCAAAAGCGAAGATAAATTCGGTTGACGTACCTGCTCTTTGATAAATGCAGCTTATATTGGCTGAAAATTCAAATATGTCTCATCGATGTGGAGCTAGTTGGCAATTTAGGGTTGTTTTGAGAATTGACTTGTTTTAGTGATTTTTTTTTTTTTTTTTTTGAGATTTATTTGGAAATTCTTTTTTAAATATTTATATCTCAATTAGTTCATAATATATTTTTATATTCTAATAAATTTTATTACTTGGATATTTAATTCACAAAATCTTAATTTTCATATTTAAAGTATTTTATGAATAATTTTATCTTTATAAATATTTTTTGACTGATTAAAAACTTGGTGATGTGAACATTCACGGAACATTTACATTGTCAATATGAATATTATTATTAAGGGTATTTTGGTAGTTATGTCACTTATAAAACTTACTAGAATATAAAAAATAATTTGAATTAAGTAAAACATACGTAGGTGAAGAAGGATTTACGAATAAATATCTATTTTTTATTTTTTTTTAAAGAAAAAACATACAAAAAAGTGAAAAAAAAGAATTGACACTTTAAAAAAAACTTTTAAACTAAATTTCATGTGTAGGTCTTAGTTTATTACATTAGGGTCAGTACAATGTTGTATCAAAGTAGACAAAGGCCTATTTTCGAAAGTGGGTTAAAAGTCACTTCCTAATTTTTAACTTATTTTTTTTTTCTTATAAAAAAATTAGAAAAAAGTTAAAAAGTAATTTTTAACCATTTTTAAAAAATATTTCAAAATATGATTGTAATATGGGTCGGGTTTAGGAAAAGTGCTTTTCAAATATTATATATATACGTATTTATATTGTTTATTTAATTATTTATTTTAAACATAGTTTTAAACTTTTCATTACGGGCAATGGAAACTTGAAGAGTATTGTAGTGATGTCATCGGGCCCAAATGCTATCTATACATTGACTTTATGTATAACTAGTCTTGTAAAAAAATTATTTAGAAAATTTGAATTTCTAACCTTAAATATATTAAGCCTCGTTTAAGAATATACTTTTTTAGTAACTTTTTGATTTTTTGATTAAAATATGTTAAAAAAAAACTAGTATATTTGAGATGATTTTTTAATTTTTTTTAAAAAAAATGTGCAAAAAGTAAGAGAGAAAAGAGAATTTTTAATTTTTTGATATAAGTTGTTAGCTTTTTAATTTTCTTAATGACTTTTTGAATTTTAGGCCTAAAGAGGTATTCAAACTGTAAAAAATTATTTAGAAAATTTGAATTTCTAACCTTAAACATATTTATTCAAACTGTAAAATAACGATATTACTTTATTTTTAAAATGAGATAAAAGTATTTTAATTAAATAAATCTGGGCCATGTAAGCGGATTCAGGTTTTTTGAATTTCTGGCTTTGAAAATTTTAGTGTTATTATTTAATGCGTCATTATGTAGTGGTGTAGGATCAGCCGGATATGGCCCATGTGCAAATTATAAAATTTGAAAGGAAAAATTATTAAAAAAAAAATCTCACCGTTTAACTTTTGCATGAGTTTTTAATTTTGTCAATTTAAATTTTAAATTTTTTATTTATTTTTAATTTAAATTATTTTTCTGTTTACGTTTAAATAAAATTGACGGAAAATTTGTATGTTAGACATTTTATGTATGTGTCTTACAATGAGTTTAATGATTGAAATATATTTTTTTATATCAATTTTACTTAAAAAAAATAAATTGATAGTTTAAATTGAAAATAAATCAAAAATTAAGATTTAAATTGATAAAATTTAAAATTTATTTTATTATAAAAGTCGAACTTTGAATTTTTTTTCACCAAATTTGTAACAGTTAAATATGTTTTTTGGTTGAACAAAACAGGTAAATGTTAGGAACCTTGAAGTTATAAATGCGTGAGACATTTCTTTAAAGCTATGAACTTTAGAAGGCAGAATGAATTATGATAGATGATTATGTTTAATAAGCAGAGAAAAAGCGAGCAGTAAGGGCATCTTCATCAAGCTCTTTAAAATTAATTTTTAGCTATTAAATTTTAAAAAATTAACTTTATTAAATTTGCTTGCAGTTTGTTAAAATTTACGATGGCTACAGTAACTCGTTACAACAAGTGAGGCACTGTTCATCGCTACTTGTGTGTTACCGAATGTTTGCTTGAAAGTTTGGCCGGTTAACCGGTCAACGATAATTTTTTTTTTGGTTGCATTTTATTAAAATTGTTTGGTTGGTAACTTATCAATTTAACAAAAAAAGAAAGGCTAATAAACACAATAAGAAAATAATATTTTAATAAGAATAAGTTAAAATAGAGAGTTTGATACAATAGGTGCTAAGAGGTGACTAACTAAAATGACAAAATAACTCTAAGTTGGCTAAGAATTTAAAAAATTTGGTGTGAATGCTCTAACAAGATATGCTTAGAAATTCCACGAAGATTTTACTTTTGTTTCAGACAATTACTGTACAATTGAAGTGAACCTAACAGTTAATATTCAAAAGAATGATGGCAGTGACTTCTCTCTAGTCAAGCCCAAAATTGATTATAGTCTTATAGATGTTTAGAACCTAAAAAAGGAAAAGAGAAAAAAAAAAAAAATGAAAAAATAAAAGAAGAAAGAAGCAATCATGGCTACCAAAACCACGAGGACATTATTATTTGGGTAACTGGGGTAGACATCTCGGGTGGATCATCCTAGTTTTTTTATTATTATTTATTTTAGTGGTGTAATCAAAAATTTTATTAGGCTAAATTATTTAACAAATATTATTAATATTATTATGCAATTTTTTTTTTTTTTTTTTTTTTTTATAATAATGTTGAAAACATTGTAATTAAGATATCAACAAACATACAACTAAGACACAAAAATTGTGTTTGGATTCCATTATGTAAGGCTATCTAAAATTGTGTCTAGTTGATCTGTTCAATATGTTTTTTAAGTTTTACAAAATCTATTGAAATCAACTTTCACATTGTGTGAAAGATAAATTGCTTTAATAATGCCAAAAGGGGATACAATATTGTGTCAACCACATTGGATGCCTGTTCCCTCTTTAAATTATTAAGGTGTTTTTGAGAACCAAACCATCCAAAGTTAAGTGCACCCGTTTGTATTACTAATTTGTATAATCAATCATGCACTAGCTTATTGTCTTTAAAGATTTGTTTAGTTGGAAGATGACCAATTTCTCAACTTCCCCAAATGGAATTATTTGTATAAATTATTCTCGCCTTTATTTATTTATAATGTTCTATATTTGTCTTTCTCTCTTTGGAACCAAACACACTGGTTGATTTTATTTTATTTTTAAATTAAGAGGATATTTGTCTCAATTGCTCCAACTCAATGCCTATATATATATCCACAACTTGTTTTTAATGTATAATCTTTACTTATAATAACAGCATAGCTAGAGGTCTAGAAGAAGTTTTTTTTTTGGGTATATTATTAAATGGGGGATGGCTTCCCTCCAGCTTGACATGAATTGGAGGATACTGTTGGGTCCGTGGGAGCTCATCACAGGTTTCGTTTCGATAATCTGAACCGTCAATGTGTAGAACTCATTGAGTACTATATACTTATAAAATATCACGTTAATCGGATATCGATAGCTATGTGATCAAATTAGTTTTGTATAAAAAAATGAATGGTGAAAAATTAAACGGTTGACATAAATCTGATCTGCTGAGATAGCTATCATATCTGATCAACGTGATTATTTACAAGCATATAGTACTCAACGAGTTCTACACATTGAACGGTTCAAATTATCGAAACGGGACCCGTGGTGGGCTCCTACAGGCCCAACAGTACTCTCTAGTCTGATCACAGGCGGGAGGTTAAATGATATTTTGGGACTAGCCATGAGATCTTATTTGATTATGTTTGAACTAAGGATGTTAGGTTTAGTCGATTCAAGGGAGACAAATAATAATTTTTTTTTTTAATGTAAATTGAATAATCATATTCATTTTCACTATGTGCAGGCCTCGTATTTCATTTTACAAGTCAAAAATCAATCTAAAAATGATAAAAAAAAATAAAAAATGACTAATAAATACATAAATGAATGATATCCTCTTAGCATGGCAACAAAAATGGTATGCATAATCTCATTGTTCATCATATTTTTTGTTTGAAACGAAAAATAGTGACTATAATACTTATTTGTTAATACGAGTCTCACTGTATATTTTGTATGGAGTAAATAATTAAATTATGGAAAACATACTCCAATGATTAGAATTGTAAACAATTAAAGATTAAAATCAACAATTTTCTAATAGATTTGACTTATCAAATAATTCTCGTTTCTGAAAAAAAAAAAAAAAAAGACTGTTGTCATTTGCTTATTGTAACAATAGATAAATTATCCGATAGAGGACATAATGGTCTTATTTGAAAAATAAAAGAGAAAAGTCATGATATATGTCTCTTCACTATTCAAAGAGCATGCCACTTATTTGCTATAGGTCAGATATGTTTTTCCACACAACAGGGGGATTGGAATTTGTTTTTTTTTGAAAGTTTAGAGTATCAATTTAAATAAGAAAAAATTTTGATACTTAGGTTTCAAACACCATCTCTTAAAGTTGTAGAGTTCTTTACAAATTCCTGTTTGAATCTATGATTTGAAGACAATCTTTCAAATTCATAATTGGAGCAAAAAGAATGAGTGAGAGAGACAAGCCACCTAACCACGAATAGGGAGGAAGAGAAGGGCAAGGTGGGGGGGCCTGGGTCATATATGTTTTTGAGTAGAGGGAACAGGGATTAGTCAAAACATCATTTTATTCATTCAAAGATGAAAAAAAGAGAATTTCGGCAACTCATCAGATTCTGTATCATAAAAAGACCCTCTCCACCAACACTATTTTGTTTTTTCGATTTGATGAATAAAAAGGTAGAGCCCAACAAAATCAAACCAACAACTATCAATACACTTTTTTAACGTTGCGGTTGGTTCAAAGATTTAAATATAAATTTTATAAGAAAAAGAAAAAAAATAGTTGAAATATGAATAAAATATATGATATTTAACTTACAGTTCGTGCATATGTTTTCATGCATATTTTTTCTTTCTCTTTTTAAATTTCTTCTCAAATTTATGAACTAAATATAAGCTAACACAGATCTATATCATGCTCCTAATAAACCCATTTCTATTTATTTGGCTATGCAAAAATAAAAATAAAAATAGGCCATTTCAGTTTCCATGACAAAATACATCATCCAAAAGAATTAATTTTGAATAATACTAAACAAATAAAATTTTTATACACACAATCATGAGACCATTTTTGATCAACATCTACCGTTATAGTTTAAAATTTATATATATTACTATTACATCATTTTGAATTAGTTTTTTTTTTAAATATAAATATTATGTTTGTATATCAATTTCATTCATTTTTGTGTATGGTAATCAAAGCAATAAAACAACTTTCAAGAATTTTTATTCATTCTTTTTTCAAATCCAACCAATAATAAAAAAGGAATTCTGCTCCTCCCATCTTATTTTTTTCTCCTTTCTATTTCATTTAAGAAAAACAATTTCTCAACAAATCCATCTTACCAAATAAGTCAAAAACAAAAACTTTTTAAAAAAATATTATTTTTCCCTTTATTTTCTTTATGGTTGGGTTGTTTGTTAGCCTCAGAATATGAAATGCACATTTTTTGGATCACAAATTAAATAAACAGATTTATTTGGAGGTTAAAATTGAAACAACTCAAGGATCTTGGTTTGCAAAATAAATATGAATTTTTTGGTGTTCCCAATTAATTGATTGATGACTAATATCTTTTTTCTTTCCGAAAATTTTCATTTTAAGCAATTGATTTCCCTCCTATTAATTATAAAGGGTAATGCTAGGGATACAAAATATTCTACCAAATAAATGATCAAATGTCTCACATGAGTGTGGGGTCCGTAATTTTGTAGACCCCACACTTTTATGAAAGATATTTAGACATTTATTTAATAAAAAAATTGAGACATAACATTTTTCAATTGTAAAAGAGATTCCATCTTATGTAACAACTGATTTTCAAATTTGGACGCAAAAGCCTAGTTAATGCGAGAAGTTTCTATGAGAAGAAAGATACTATTAAATTGTTGGGTTCGACTTTTTTCAAGTCTGTCATATCAACTTGAAAAAACATTTGCACTTAGTAAGTTAATTTTGAAATCAATTTTAGTGATTTGAATTATTCATTTTTTATATTTGTTGAGTAAAATATTTATACAAAAAATTAAGATGATTGGATATTGGTAGCTATATGTTTAAATTGTATTTGTTTTTAAAAATGGAGAAATATAATTTTAAGAATAACTATACATTTTTTGTAATACAAATTTGATTCAAATATATACCTATTGATGTCCAATTATTATTTTTTGTATGAACATTCTACTCAACAAGTCTTAAAACATAAATGGTTCGAATAATTGAAATGAAACATGTGGCGGACTCTACAGGCCCTTCAAATTCTGCCATGTTAAAATGTGAAAATCAAAAAAGCTTAATTCTAAATTGTTAGCCACTAGCTCATCTAAAAGATACCCATGACCTCCCCTTGGGATTAGTCGTGGTGGCTATTTCGGCTAGACTTAGTTCGTTTAAAAGATAGATAATCTGACTATGATATCATGCTAACTTATTGACTACGAGCTTATTTTAAAATCTAAGTTGTTAGAGAAACACCTAATTTTATTATTTTTATCCTCAACAAATACCTTCAATCACTATAATGTTTAAAAATGCCTCTTGTGGTGTTTGAGATAACTTATTTATAAATAATTAGATTCAAATTGAAGAAAAATAAACGGTTGTGTGCACTACTTTAGTATTAGAGTACACACCAAGATACGCTGCGTTTGTATTGCGGAGATATACATGATTTTGTTCTTCCTTCACTAGATTAGACTTTTTAAAAATTTATGAGTATGACACACTTTATAAAGTAAATCAAGAGTCCCAGCAAACTGATGTGGGACATATTCCCACTCCCCACAACATTCTTTTTTGGCATCATGCAACATCATGCTTAAATCAAACCAAAAGCAAACATTCCATAGATGTAGGTTTTGTAATTAGTATGGACTGAGATGCTTGTCTCTCAAACTTTTCTGTCTGTTATATTTGAATAAAAGCTCACACTTAACGATTTGTTGACCTTCATTGGTTTTAAAAATCAAACCGTCTATGGATTTTCTGACTTTGGCTCTAGCAATCCAATCCATTGTTTGATATTTACTCAAAACTCAAACTCATCTCAATAGTGCCTCTAGTTTCCTATGCTTTTTCGTGATTTACAAATGGATGTAACAAATGTACAGCTCTAGCTCTAGCTCTAGCCACGTGATCTAATCTTATAAAGAATGGGTAGTGTTATATAAATAAATTATTTATATATAAATTTTATTTAGAATGATATTACTTCCTATTACTTTTTAAAAAAATGTTCATTAATGCGACTTGTATTTTTGAGAAAGCCATTGCTGCATAATTTTAGTATAAAATTTTCATGATTATTTTTCATGAAAAATAACAAGAATTTTAAAAGAATGTGGTTCATGGTTGGTCAAAATTGTGAATGTGAAAAAGTAATTGAAGATGTTAGCTTTTTTACCCTTGATGAGAGCTAAACAGGTAGAGACAATCATTCTCGAAGTCAAACTTTTGTTCCTCATTGGAATAAATGGCCTTTGTTTCTTGAAGAAATAAAGTTGAATACTTTGTTTCAATTCCTATTTAAATTCATAATTCACACACAACTTAAGTTCATTAGGATATCAGTTTGAATCTATACTTAGGATAAATTGTATATCATGCACCTACCTTTCTCTCCTTTATTGATTTTTTTACATTTGATTGCATTAATAAAGTTTTTTTCCCTGATAAAAAAATAAAAAAAATTAGTGAGACAGTTTTAGCCCCCCAAAAAAATTTTTTTTTTTTTTAATTGAATTAGACAATATAATATTTTTAATGATTTTACACTTCATGTTCAAGCTGAGGTACCTTTATCTTCTTTTTCTTCTTCTTCTCTCCCCCCTTTCTTTTTTTTTTTTATAATTTTTTTTTTAAATTCTTATTTTAAGGTAGAAAAGATATACGAGAAAGCTCAAAACAAGGTTCTCAAGGGGCACAAGAAAACCTAAAAGAGCAAACATAAAGGTTAACTCGGCTAAATTATGACGGTAACTTCTATATTTTGATTATTATATTATTTTAATTTTTATAATTTTAGTTGATTCGATTTTGATTATGAATTTATAAATTTGTATCAATTTGGTTCAATTATTGATTATAAGTTTTTTCTTTTATGAAAAATACGTACATAAGTGACATGTGTCATATTTTTAAGAGTAAAATAATAAACATACTCAATTAAGTAAGTTAATTTCAAGTAATTTAGTAATCATTTTTCATAAAAATATTAACAATATTATCAGTGAGACGAAATTGACACAAAATTTAAAATTAAATCAATTAAAAATGTAAGAATCAAAATGGTATAATGAACAAAATGTAAGAACCACCAATAAGGTCAAGCTAGCGGAGGATCAAGTTTATGCTTAGCTATGTTTGAGGCTGCAAAAATTTGAATATATAAACTAAATCATGAGATGAGAGTGACATCTTCATTCTTTAATCTTTCATGATCAAACATATATTTTATCAATCTCAAAGGGACCCATTAGCTCATAAACACATGGTTTTACACCGATTGAAGTTTCATACTTCTGATATTGATATTTATTAATATATCAAAAAAAAAAAAAAAAAATCCAATATATATATTTTTTATCAGTAAAAATCAGTTGTTAATTATTAGATTAATACTTATGAGAGTTAGTCTTTTCATCCTTACAAAGTACCAAGTGTTTGTCTCATAATTTAACTATTTAATATATAACAATCAATTTAATACACATTTTAATAACATTGTTATTTAAAACCGTTGTCATGAGTAAAAAAAACTATAATTCTAAAAAGACCCAAGATTTGGGCATGACTTTATGTGAAACAATAATGATTTAGAACTCTAAATAATGAGCTCAAAATCAATCACTAGTGAGGTGAAAAAAAAAAAAAAAAAAAAAAAACAGCACACACTGTGACAGTGCATCATTAGTGGTAGCACTAATTAGTGGTCTCAAGCATTATTGTTGTATGAAAATGTCATTAACTTGTTTGATATCCTCCACAAATTGCATAATGTTTATTTTCATAAATAATTTATGAGTAGAGGTGGAGAAATGAATTCTTCCCATTATTATACGATCAGTATCGTGAAGAGTGATATTGTTCTTGCTTCACATACAGAGTCACCTAAAACCTGATTTTGTCGGGGTCGCATGTCATGCAAAGGCGAAAGCAACGACATCCATCTTATTATTGTAAGTTTTTCTTAATAGATATAATATTAGAGAGATGTCTTTATCTGAGAAGCAGTAGATCCCATAAAATAAAAATAAAAATATAAATATAAATATAAAACTATAATTGTAGTCATTATATTTTTATCATTGTATCATTTTGATCTTTATAATTTTAATTGGTTCAATTTTGATTTTAAATTTATGATTTTGTCGTAATTTGGTATATTACAAGTGTTAGTGTTTCTAATGAAAAATGATCATATAAATGGCATGCATTATGTTTTTATAGGTAAAATTATAAATTTATTCAATTCAATGAGTTAATCTCAACCAACATAGTGATTATTTTTTCTCAAAAATCCAAATCGGCGTTATCGATTGAGCTAAATTAATTCAAAATATAAAATCAAAACCAAGCTAATTGAAATTATAAAAACAAAAATGACACAGGACCTACCAATACAAGTTACCAAATTAAAAAAAAAAAAAATGTAGAAGAAAAACATTGGTCATTTCTATGTTAATAAAACAGAGAAAATTGCAGATAACAAACGGTATTGAAAAATCATTTTACTACTTATAACAATATATATATATATATATATATAGTACATGATGATGACCCAACAACAGCCTTTTACACTATAACCCCTACCCCTATTTTTTTTAATATAACCAGTGTTAAAAACTGAAAAATACACTGCATGATCATATTTTTGTTCTAACCCCACTCATCTAAAAACTACTCATGTGAACAATCAGGCATTAAAGCTGCCCAATTTTTTTTTTTTGTTGTCAAAATTATTTTTTTGAAGTTTTTTCTTTGATCAGATTGGATAATGATTAAGAAAACTTGTTAATCATAGGTCCAGAGACTTTCCCCATCAGAATTTCCCGGCGAATCATCAGACGGCGGTGAATTCATCCTTGGAGGGCTCACCAGCATTCCCCCAGCCATGTCCACCAGCAAATTAGGCATATCAAAAGTGCCTCCTCATCCATAAACTCATTTCCAGACACTCCAGACATCGTACCCACAACATTACTAGTCCTATCACCAGATTCCTCTTGCTCTGCAGCCGGGTTTTCACCGGTCTCCGATCTCATCAACATGGAGGCAGTGGCGGCAGCAGCACGTATATCAGCCGGGGGCGAAGGAGCCGGCACCGGGTACGAATGGACGGGATTGGGGAAGGTAAGGAAGGCATCACTTCCTTTAACAGCCAATGCCGCCACATCATAGGCTGCAGCTGCCATTTCGGGGGTCGGGAAGGTCCCAAGCCATATACGAGTAGTCTTACGTGGCTCACGAATCTCCGACACCCATTTTCCACTCCGGCTTCGTATTCCCCGGTATAGTGGGTGTTTTCCGCGGGCTGGGCGGTCCAGTGAGCCGCTCGAGGAAGAGGTGGAGCTCATGGTGGCCTTAGGTGGTGGTGGTGGTGGAGGAGGAGGAGGAGGAGGGTCAATGTGTGATTGGTCTACTTGGCACATGTCAATTGGAGGAGGAGGGTCAGCCATATATTTATATGTATGTATGTATAGGTGTGTGTTGATTGGGTGGTTAGGTTGAGAGAGGGAAGATGTTGAGAGGTTATGTTTGGTATTTAAGGGGAAGTTTAATAGATTTAATTCTAAAAGTAAGAAAGTGAAAGCGTGGGGAATTCGTGGGGTTAATCGTGGCCTTTTATTTGTGCTTATGAGGCTTTTGTGTGTATGATAATTTGATAAGGAAAGGACACGCATTTTTTTGGGGGGGACAAGCTAGCAATTAGCTGTATAAAATTTTTAAGTGGGTAGTGGTTTTTTTTAGTCCATTGTTTAATTTGTCACAACGAGTCGTATAGTCGTTTGCAGTCTAATCAACGTATACACGCACCAAATTATTGTAAAATTATTAAAATGCCCTTGTTGCTTCTTTAAATACTTATTAATACCAAAAATATTTGTTGGTGTGGGTGGAATGTTTTGACCTTAACCAAATTTAATTTAATTAAAACGACTCATTCATTGGCTACAATTTTTGCACCTTATCAAAAGACATTAACTCATGATGAGACTATTTGTCACATTCTCTTATATTTTTTATTTTTTATTTTTTTGGTTCCAAGTGTTCTATTTAGTACGAAATTAAAGTTAGAAACAAAAATCATATGATTAAAAAAGTGTTTAGATAGATCACGTGTCTTAACCTCAAATTAGCATTTTTTTTATATGGATTGGTCTCAAAAAATTATTTGCATGTTGAAAGTTTTGAATCTCATATTAGTATGTAGTAAGAGTTTTGCTCTAGGTGGTGTCACTACTAAAAAAAAGAGGGTTTTTGAGCTATTTATGACATAAAGCGTTTAAATTTTTTAGGCGAGAAAGCTGTCGACGCAAAAAGTGATTAAATGTTTTAAAAAATCTAATCCATGATTTCCTCATTGAAGCTCCCTAAGATTTAAACCCACTTCATCCGAGTCTCTTAAACCCAACGTAGCACACTTAGTCCACTACACCACAATACTTTTTTGTGATTTTAAATGAGATATATATTATTTATAGTATATACACTCAATATTAATATGAAAGTATATGTATAAACAAATATATTTATTAAATATAATCAAGTAAATATATATATCTTGAGTATAAAAATATTTTTGTTGCCACGATATTAGTTGCCGACACAAAAAGGTCTAGTTTTTTTGCGTCGGCACGGGTTTTGCGTCAGCAAATTCAACCAACTCAAGTAATACTATAAAATATTAATTTTTTGTGTCGGCCAATGGTACTGACACTAAAGTTTGATATTTGCGTCGTTAACTTCGTACCGTCGCAAAAAGACTAGCTTTTGTGCGGCAAAATCTGTCGACTCAAAAAAATCGGCTCAAAAACCTTTTAATTAGTAGTGTGTGTTTTGTTCATATATTGCCAACATATTTTGGATTGAGTCTATTCTCCTTATTGTGAGATTCTTTTTCCAAGACAATTTTACCCTGATATATTTTGCATATTTCAAGTTAATAATATATATTTTTTTTATCAATTTTAAAAGAAAAAGAAAAAGAAAAAGAAAATATTTGGGGACAAAAGGATAAGCCAGTGAGACATAATACCCTTAACATTTTAACTCTTCTTATTTATGTTTCCAACAATACTAGAGACCTACATTTTGCATCCACAAATATACTACAATGATGTGGTAAGGGTGGTGGCTTTTATATCATTGAATGTGTAACAATCAAAAATTAATACTTGTCACATTACGTCATTGTGGGTTGAATTGTGAAAGATTTATGGGAATCTCAAATATTTTTGTTATGTTTCTTGTGTGTATTAGATTTGTTGTATGCTTATTAACTATGTGTTAGATGTTTTTTATTTTATTTTATAATCTTTAACTTAATTTTCATGATATTTATAATTTATTTATTACCAGTTGAAAAAAACCAACTTCTTATATAGACATTTAATTTGAAACTTCTGAAATTAGAATGCCAAATATTGACTTATATAACTAAGGGGGATATTAAGCATTTTAACATCAATCTAGAATGGAAATCTCAACTGACTTGGGTGATTGTTGTGCACTCCGCACAATAACCATTAGTGTGTAGCCATTTGAGTTCACTTAGATCTAATTATGATGATTGTAACCGTTTATTTTTTAAGATATATTTTAATGGGGAGTATGAGTCCACTAATGTTGCCTATTTATTTTTAGGAGCATTGCTATATACCCCAGTGAAGTCGCGCCTGATGGCGTGGCGCCCCCGGTCATCAACCAAAAAAACTGTTTTTTTTTCTCCAATCTTAGCCCTCCACCTCACTGGGGGTCGACCCCCAGTGGGGGTCTTCAGCATTTTTGTTATTTTTAGAAAGTTCATTAATGTTTATTACTTAAGATTCTTCAGATATGATGTGACTAAATAGACAGATGTTTTGTTAGTTGATTAAAGTATCTAACTAAAATTAAGGGAACTTGATTGGAAGGAATTAGGATATGGTCCAATCATCTAGTTTGCTAGTAGTTGTTTGCTGTTGTGTTCAGAGTTATTGGCAGGATGTTTTTTGGCTACGTCCTTTGTTTGTCGTGGGTAGATTGTTGCTCATGGCTTTTCTTTTTAGTTTTTTTTTTTTATTTTTTGGTTGGCATCTTGTCAACCTAGGTGTTTCTTTTGGGTGAATTTGGATGCAACTCATGATTTGTTTCATAGATGTCTCGATTAGTTAGGATGTTTAATGCAACACTCAAATTTATTTTCTCAATTTTAATTATGTTGATGTAATTAATTTTTTAAACTAATAAATTTTCTTGTATGATAAAGAATAAAAATGTTATATCATAAATATGAAGGAAGTGCTACTATATATATTTTCAAAAGGTGCATATAATATGCCTTTCAAATTTCGACAATGGTTTTGTTGGCTTTTTGGCTTTTCGAAGGGTATTTTTGTAAATGCGAGCGTGCCAGCAAGGATCAATCAGTCCTTACAGAAATTATAATTGCCAATCAATTATCAGACGATTGTGTTTTAGTTCTTTCAGCCTCAATGAAGAGGACTTTTACTGGTGGCTTGATTTAGGAGAAATTAAGAGAAATAACAGTTAATATGAAGAACAATCGAAGTATTTCATTAAAATGAACACTTACAATAGTCCAAACTCAGCCTCGAGGAGGTTCTGACAATGACCTACTTGAATCTATTTGAAACTACTCCTATGAATCGAAGTGCGGTCTTGGTATTTAAAAGTGTATTTAAAACGGTATTTAAAGTCTGAATTTAAAGTCTGAAATGTAAAACTGGGAAAGAAAATATGAAGTAAAGACTGGTTTGTATGATCTGAGTCTGGGAGTCTTTTCTGGGGACTTCCTTGCTATTTATACTTGTCAAGGATGACCTTCGAATTGCACTTCGAACCGTCGAACTGCTCCTCCATGATCGCTGATCATGCTGCCTTAGAAATAGTTCCACTACGCCATCACTTGCAATTGAGCTTCCCTCCTGTATTTGAACTTGAATATAGGTAACCGTTGAAGCCACGTCACCTTGTATCTCATTACTGATCTAGTGCTACTCAGATCACTTGAGAACCAATATTTATTGTCACGTGTACGATTGGGATCGAAGATTAAAATCATCTTCCCATAATACCCTTATTCTGCCATGTGTCGAATTGTAATTGGCTTTTACAAAATATGTAGCCAACATTAACCCCCGCACTAATATACCCAATACTTGGAGATATTAGTGGATCCACTTTTCCGCTTTTGGAACGTGCATGGAATCCATCTTCAGGAAACACAACCGTCACCTATTTGGTGATCATTTGCATTAACTCTCAACTTGTTGAACATTCCAATACCTTTAGCATTCGAACGGACTATGGCTTAATCAACTTCTCACTCTATTGATCAAGCATACGAAGAGCCATTGAGTAATGTTGTTTCCCCTCGAAAGAATCTCCACGCATTTATTAGCCACCTTTACCCGCCTTTCTATCTTCAGGTCATGGAGGCTTTTGCAGATTATCAACCTTTGGACTACAAACACATTGTCCTTAATCCTTTGGTTTACAAATTTACAGATACAAGAAGTTCTTTCTCTAAACTCCCCTTGTACTTTGAACGAACAATCCTCAAGCCTCTGCTTCAACAAGTTGCAAATATGGACTTGGGAAGATCTTCTTCACAAACCTCTTGGGATAAAGCTACCACTTCTTCATCTTCCGGGTTTTGATGGACAAACTGGTCAACACCGAGTCACAGGACTTGAGGGAACGAATCAATCACCATTTTGTTGAGTTCACTGACCCTTTAGATTTGCCTTCTTACGCTCGAAGCTCGGTGGTCTATCCTTATGTACCCATTGACCTTCGACGTAATTTGGAAGAGAATCTACTTGTGGCCTGGTACACATCCTCTATGCCCACAAGGATAATGCATACTACCCGGCGTCTGGAAGAATCACAAGGGTACAGCTCTTCATTTTTAGCCAAGAAGGCGAAGATTTGCTCTTCTGACTGGCTTGACTACATTAATGCCTTTGTTCCTTCCACTCCCGTGCCATATTCCATAACAGAAGCATCCACTTCTTCTTCTCCATCTTCTGAAATTGAAGCATTCACACCTTCTTCTCCACCTTCTGGAATAGAAGCATCCACACCGTCTCCATCTTCTGAAGCAGAACCATCTACTCCTTCTCCTCCTCCCACTCTTTCCTGGACAGAGAAATTAAGGCTTGCCCTTCCCATGGACAAAATTTTTCCTCCTTACAAACCTCCATCATCCCCAACTCCATTTGAGCGGAAACAAGCTCAACTTCTGCTTGCGGCTTTTTCTCACTTGCCCTTCAATGTTCTTGAGGATGACATCCCTCTCAAGAACTTTCGATGGGCTTGCGATATTCTGACTAGGGGCCATGTCCTTAATCCCATTGCCCAAGCAGAACTTCACATGTTCTTGGATCAACTTCCAGTACTCCTCCACTGGCATCGGAATTCCAAGGTCACCATCCAATCTTTGGATCAACTTTCATCTCTCCGAATTCATGCCCAGTACGAAGCAGAGAACTTCATCGAAGATTTCGATGACTTCAAAAATAAAGATTCTGCGTATTGGGATGACTTGGTTATAGATGAGTTAGAACAAACATTGAGGGAAGAGGCTTTCGAAATAAAAGCTGAGGAGCTCTACTATGAAGGGAGAGCACACCAACTTATGCAGCCAACATTAGAGGAGATAGAAGATATAACAAAGAAAGAACAAACATTCATTGATCATTGTTGGACAAAGTTTCATGATCTTGTTATTTATTCTATTCCTTATTTTTATGAGCTTGAATTTGTACCCAAATAAGGTTACTTAATGTAATTGTCTTGGCTTCAATATAAACAAAGTCCTTCTGTACTTGACATTGTTTGACTCTACTTCCTTTTGCTTTTAAAAGCCAACTCATAGCTTCGAATTGAACAATCTCATCCTTCGAATCTGACCTCAATTGTTTAATGAAACGCTAAAAGAACCAACATGTCTTTTTCCAATTTATGGAGTATAGTTGACAATTCTGGCTGATATCATCTGGAGTTAATGCTTTGAATTACCCCTCAAAACTAACTATAACCAATATATGGTCATGGTTAATATAGCCAATCAATTTCAAATTGACTATTTTGCTTTGAAAAGTAATCCACACTGTTTTTGGTTCAAAAAGCGATTCCTTCTTATATATATAAAAACCAACGATTGGTTTTAATGCTTCGAACAGTGCTCATCCTTAAAGGATCCAAGGAGTTACTCCAAAGGTCGTTACTTTGATTAATAACCCTCAAACAGGTCTTTAAACCCTTTGAAGTGGACCAATATTCGAGCGTTCTAACATTTTTAAGCGTGTAGTACGCTTCGAAGCCGAGTTATGTATTTCGAAGCCGTTGTTATTTGATTTTTTGGCGCCAAAATCTCATTTCGAAGCCAAATATCTTGCTTCGAAGCTGGCGTCAACATCCGGAATGTGCTTTTCCCTCCAAAACTACCAATATTGGAAGAGACTCCTCGTATTCGTACTTTTAGTACTTAACGACTTATGCAATATATTTCCAGACACAAAAAGCTTTTCTTTAAAACCCTCTTGCTTCGCGCTTCTGAAATCACTTGCTCTTTTAACGTTCAAACCCTCATACCTTTCACTTCTCTTTACTTCCCCCTTTCCTTTTCGAAAATCGTACCATCAATGGCTTCTTCTTCACCAAAAGTGCCAATCATAGAACGTGTGAGCTCATCCATAGCCTTGAAAAGGCTCATTGACGTGGAGTGTGAGAAGTACAAGGTTGGGGGGAAAAGCGCCATTGACGGGCGTATCTTTGTCCCTCGTCGTCATGAGCGACAAGATTACGTGCTTGGGCCAATCTTCAAGGAGATCCCTATTGAGTTCCCAGCTTTATATCCTCGTCTGGAAAACCAATGTCTCCTTTACGAAGGTGGTCTCGATTGGAGGAACTGGAGAGTCAATCGCCCCCACCGATGTTGGCCCACAATGAGACCGGAATGGCAAGAGTGGTATGATCGGGTCATCCCTGCGAGGACACTGGACCTTCAAGAGCTCTGCCTTCTCGATGCTCTCCGACTATCTAGGGTAACTATCTCGGAGGACCCTTTCTTAGTCCCTGCTGCTTTATGTTTTTGGAACCCTATCTTCAATTTCTTTCAATTTAGATGTGGGATGATGGCTCCTACTGTTCTTGATATTTGCCATCTACTAGGAGTATCCCCTATTGGTACCCTTATTACACCAGATTTTCCTGATTTAACAGTCTCTTTCTCCTCCTCTCTTAACTTATCTTCTGATGATTTTGTTAAAAGTGAAAATAAAAAGAGGGCCCGATGTGATAGGAATTCTTTTCCTTCTTGTTATACTGGCTTTGCAAATTCCTTTTCTGCACATCCTCTCAAAGAATTATGCCTGAATTTGCTCATCTTGCCAAAGCCTTTGTTTTGCAAAAAGGGTAGCCTTAACCCCATATATTCTAGGTCATGTATCTGAGTTTGTTCCTTTTTGTGAGAAGCCCTTAGATGCTAATCAAGGGGGCCATTCTGGATCCTTGATTTTGGCTTTTCGCCTATTTCTTGAATTGCAATCCAAATGCCTTAAATTTTAGGTTACACTCTCTTACCCATGGCATAAGACTAGCCAATGCTTCCTCTATCCTTCTACCTTTGCCTTTTATTTCTCTTTCTTCCATCAACTACCGGCCACCCTTCCTATTCACCGCTTAGTCCTTCGAGACCAACATAGGTCGGCTTGGTTGAATCACTTCTTAAGTGGCCGGCTACGTGCTTCGCCTATTCACAAAGATATATGGGCCTCCTTCGCTTCCTAGGGAAGCTGTTTATTGGGACCACGAACCCCGAGCTTATAAATGTATAAATTGAACCTTATTGTGCTCAATTTGCTAGACAATTTGGTTTCACACAAGGGGTCCCAATACCTCTCTGCAGCAACACCAATCTGAGCCTTACCAGGAGAGATCTGAAGGTTAGGAAATCAAGGCTGGAGGAAGCAACCTTCAAATTCATGGATGACTTGGCTCGTTTTGAGTACACTCCTTTCATTCCTGAAGGTACTGCATTGAAGAGATACCAAAACTGGTGAAAAAATAATATGGAACTCTATTTAGCTATTTCACCTCAAAACCTACTGGAGGTATTAGATGTATCCAAGCCCAAAGGAGCTGAAACTGTCCCTTCCTCTACTGTGCCTCCTACAACTCAGTCCATTCTTGCTACCTCAACTCCTTCGAAAGCCACTCGGGCTGCTTCAAAGAAAGGTATATGCCTTTGTTTTCTCTCCTTCGACTTCCTATACAATGCTGATTATGTTATTCTTATTTTGTTTCTATATTTTTTGTGAAGGTGATCAGCAGCAAAAGAAGAGAAGACTGCTTGATTCTGAAAAGAAAACAACCGAGGTGCCAGAAGAAAAAGAAGAAGAAGAAAGAGAAACAGATCCAGAACACGAGTCACCCATGACCAAAAGGAAAAAAGTGACTGACTTGTTTCAAGAGGAGACAACCATTAGGGAAGTAGAGAAGGAATTTATTTCCGAATCTCAGTTTGAGGAAGTTAAGAAAAAATCTGAGGAACAGACAATGTCAGTTCAAAGAAAGAGGAGAAGAAAGATTACTATCTCTCCTTCTGACTTTACTGAGGACTCTGATTCCGAGACAATCGCCCAAGCAATAGAAAAGAGAAGGAAGGTGACTGTTTCAACTACTGTCTTGGTTGAAGATCCCATTCACGAAGTAGCTACCAAGGCAGTAGAGCAGGAACATCCCAAGGCAATAATCGTCTTTGAGAGAGCCAAGAAAAGACGGCAGCAACAAATTTTGAGAGATGAATCAGCTACTGCTGATGCACTTCAAAGGGAAACTGCAAGAAAGCAACAAACTACCGAACATTACTCCCTTCGTAGCTCTCCCATCAGTACTAGTACCACTGGATCAAGTAATTTCTTTCACACTTCCGTTGTCTTTCCTTTGTCATCTTTTAATACTGAATTTTGACAGTCCTTTGTATTGCAGCAACAGCTACTGCATTCATCTTTCCAGCGAGGCCTCCCTCGATTTCAGTTGAAGTTGACCAGATGCAACATGTGAAAACCATCCAAATCACGCTCCCACTCTCCAAGCCTAAATTCGATGTATCTGCTTTGAGTTCAAACATCCCTGCATCTCTTTTCCTTGGCTTAGAGGCATATCTCCCTTTTTTGACTTTTGATCTACTTCAGTTTACTTCTTTTTTGAGCCTTGCTTTTCCTCCTTCCTTCTCAGAAATTCCAACTGCTACTCCATTCCCAATGGCAGTTGATTCTTCCACAGAGGGTGCTGTTAGTTCTCCAATTCATGGTTCATCACCTGTGCCTACTTCCAGCCCCTCTTCACTTGATTCATTGGTGGCTAAGACCATAGAGGCTGCCAAAGATGCTCCATCCATTTCTCCCATCCCCATGCAGCCCTCTGTGTCTTCCACCACAAAATTTTCCATGCCCTTCATGTCTAGGAATGAGGTAGACATCTTCGAAGGAAGACTTGCTAGTCTTTTTGACGTACCTTCTACCTCTCCAACATTTAGTGCTGAAGCTGAGCCATTAGTCTTGGCTGACTCCTTGCTGGAAATTTTTGAGAGTCCTCCTTCTTCTAGCAGCAAGCCTCCTGCACCTTCAGTGGACTTGGACACATGTCTGGAACTGCTGACTTCCTTTTCGAGGATCCCCTTCGAGGCTCTACAAAGGCCTATTATCAGGAATGAGTTTCTTCAGTGCTGTAATTTTGTTGAGCAGTCCAGTATGAATGTCTCAAATCATCTATCCCAGGCTGCAGCTACTATTGACTTCTATATCAACATTTGTCATGCTGCCAATGCTGCCAATGAGAAATTGGCTAGGGATCAGCATTTTGTTTCTCAAGTGCATACCGAAATATCAGATCTCAAGGAACAATACTCTTCTGCCTCCCAGTTTCGAATTCAGCTGCTGGAGAAGAAAGCTCAACTTGATGAGGAGTTCGCTGCAGTAAACCAGGCCTTGGTTCGAACTGACACCAAATTGCAAATCACCAACCAAGAACTGGCTGAACAAAAAGAAGACATGGGCTGCGACCATTCAATTGTTCCATCACTTAGTAGTAGGAAATCAACTGTACAAAAACAATTGAAACATTGTAATGATTTTTGGGCCAATTTGTGGCACCATGTACTTGATTCTTTATGAAAAATCAAATTCTTATCTATTATCTGAGTATCTTGTGTTTTTGTACATAATGTTTATTTTATTCCTTGTGTTTCCCAAATGGTTAGAAAATAAGGCTTCAAATATCTGCCATTAATCTTTTTGGGATGTACATAGTCATTCAAATTTCTTAAATGGTATGCTCCAAAAGGCAGAACTCTATGAATTTGATATGGTCCTTCCCAGTTAGGTGACCATTTGCCAAACTTATGGCTTTTAATTCCTATTGGGAGTATTGTTTTCCATACCAAGTCACCTTCATCAAAGCCAATATGCTTGACTTTCTTATTATAATTCTTGGCTGCTTTCTTCTTTTGAAAAAGAATGCTATTTAATGCCAAAATCCTGGCTTCATCTATGCCTTCTAATTCCAGGCACATGCTTTGATGATATTGCTCAGGATCTAATTGATCTTGGCATCTTACCCTCAGAGATTTAACATTAATCTCCACAGGTAACACTGCATCATGCCCGTATACTAAAGCATAAGGGGTGACTCATGTGCTTGACCTTGGAGAAGTTCTGTAAGCCCATAAAACATCCAACAATAAGTTATGCCAATCCCTAGGATTATCTTCCACCACCTTTTGTATTTCTTTTTTCAAGGACTTATTGGATGATTCAGCTTGACCATTGACTTGTGCATAATAGGGTGTGGAATTAATAAGGCTAATTCCAAATTCTGCCACAAAGGACTTTACCATTTTTCCATCGAACACAGTTCCATTATCAACTGTTATAGTTTGTGGGATGCCAAATCTATGGATCAGATCTTTAATGAACCCAATGACCTCTGTCTGGTCTACAGCCTTGTATGGCTTAGCTTCGACCCATTTAGTGAAGTAGTCAGTGGCCACTAGAATGAAACAATGATGCTTCGAAGAAGGTGGATGTATTTTTCCCATCATATCCATGGCCCATCCTCTGAATGGCCAAGGCTTCACTACTGCATGTAGGTCAGTTATGGGCACATGCCTTATTGTACCATGCTTTTAACATGCCTGGCAACCCTTTGCATATTCTATGTAGTCTTTAAGGATAGTTGGCCAATAGTAGGAATGCCTTGAAGCAACCATCTCATCTTCACCAGTTGATGGCGCCACAAATGCCTTCATGAACCTCGACCATAGTCATTAATGCTTCTTTGGACCTAAACATTCCAGCAATAAGCCATCTCCCCCTCTTTTATAGAGAGCATTACCATATACCATATATTGCATGGATTGCAATTTGACCCTTCTGCTGGCCTTCGAAGATGGACCAGCCAAATACTACATTATTGGATGTCTCCAATCCTGTTCTTGTAAGTCATTATGATTGACTTCCAAGATCACATTCCTTTTATTCAAAGGTTGTATTAATCTCTGATATGTTGTTTGGTTTATGTCCCTTTGGGTATTATCCCTTCTCTTGAAGTTTGAAGCTTTTTGAGCCACATCATTAGCTCTATTGTTCAAGAATCTTGGAACATGGGTTACATTTGCTATTTGAAACTGAGAAAGCAGATGTAATGCAACAACATAATATGGTAGGATACTTATGCTTTGACACTTGAAAATCCCTTTCACTTGGTTAACCACCAATTGAGAGTCCCCAAATATGTCAACTGCATGTATTTGTAATCCAATGAGGATTTATAGTCCTACTATTAAGGCTTCATATTCGGCCTGGTTATTGGAACAAGTGGCTTCGTCCACTCCGAAACCATGTGTGGTTTCTACCCTTTGTGGAGATTTAATCACAACACCAATTCCAATTAAGCCATTGGCTTTCGATCCATCAAACCACATCTGCCATGGCTTAACATTAGCCATACCAAGCTCCATTATCTCTTGGCTTTCTATTTGAGATGGATGATCTGCCAGAAAATTGGCTAAAACTTGCCCTTTCACTGCTCTTTGAGGGACATATTTTAAATGAAATTCCGATAAGGCTAGTATCCACTTGCCAATTCTTCCCCTCAACATAAGTCTAGACAACATGTATTTAACCAAATCTGTGGTTGCAATTACCAAGACAGTTGTAGGTAAAAGATAATATCTTAATTTCATTGCAGCAAAATACAAAGCAAGACACAGCTTTTCAAAAGCTGAATATTTACATCCACAAGGATTTAAAAACCTACTAAGGTAATAAATAGCTTGCTCTTTGCCTTCTTCGTTGTCTTGGGCTAAGAAAGCTCCAAATGAATCTTCTGCTGCAGCTATGTATAACTTCAAAAGCTTGTTCCCTTTTGGTGGCATTAGCACTGGAGGTTTGGCCAAGTAGGCTTTGATACCTTCGAAAGCACTTTGATGCTCTGCTGTCCACACAAATTCCTCTTCATCTTTCAGCCTTAACAAGGAAGAAAATACTTTAGTTTTCCCTGCAGTGTTTGAAATAAACCTTCGAAGAAAGTTAACCTGCCCCAGAAACCTTTGTAATTCTTTCTTACCTGATGGAGGCCTAGCTTCAATGATGGCTTTAGCTTTATTCTGATCAATCTGTATTCCTTTCTTGTGCACTACATAACCCAAGAAGTTTCCGGATGATACACCAAAAGCACATTTAAGAGGATTAAGTTTCAACTTGAACTTCCTCATTCTTTCGAAAGCTGCTTCTAAATGAAACAAATGCTCCTCCATGGACTGGGATTTCACCACAATGTCATCAATATAACATTCTAGATACCCTCCAATGAAATCATGAAAGATAGTGTTCATAGCCCTCTGATATGTAGCCCCAGCATTCTTCAGACCAAATGACATTTTAACCCATTCGAAGGTGCCAATATTCCCAGGACATCTGAATGCTGTCTTGTGGATATCTTCCTCTACAATGCATATTTGGTTATAACCAGAGTGGCCATCCATCATCGATAAAACTTGATGCCCTGCTGAACTGTCTACCAGCAGATCCACTATAGGCATAGGGTACTCATCTTTAGGAGTTGCTAGATTTAAGTTTCTGAAATCGATGCATACCCTCATTTTGCTATTCTTCTTAACTACAGGCACAATATTAGATAGCCATTCAACATACCTGGCTGTCCTAATAAAGTCTGCCTTGAGTAGTCTAAGAATTTCTTCCTTAACCTTCTGAATTATACGGACTCATCCTTCTTGGTTTACCTTGTATGGCATGAAATTAGGCTTCATAGGGAGCCTATGTTCCACCAATGATCTATCCAATCCTGGTAGTTCATTATAAGACTATGCAAAGCAATCTTTGTATTTCTTTAGAACAACCAATAACTGGTCTCTGTCCAGAACATTCAAGCAACACTTATATAGGTGGGCTGCTGCACAGAACCTTCCCCTAAATTCACTTCTTCTAAGGGGTTTTGCGTCTGAGAATTCATCGAAGCTTCTTCTTTGGTTTCTTCAACCTTCGAAGCAACCTTTTCGCCTTGTTCTACTCCTAGGTTCTTTAATTCGACATCTCTGCCCTCTTCCTCATAGACAAAATCTGTCCATCAGGCGTCTTCTTCCTGTATCTCCTGGACTTTTGTTTCAATGTCCAATGCACAGTATTTCCCAAGGGTCAAACTTCTGATCTGTTGCTGCTCTTGTTTACAGCCAATTATCATGGCCTCTCTCTCTTATACGTACTTTCTGGACTATTGCTTTTATGTCCAATGATGAGAATTTAATCAAAGCCAAGGACTTGGCTTCTTGTTCTTCACTTCTTTGCCTATAACCAGGCATCATTGTCATCTTTCACGACAACCTCTTCATCAGCACTTTCTTGTACTAAGTGCTTCAGGTGTGTTACTTCCTCATCACACGGCACTTTGAGCCATCACTTTCCTCGATATCTTGAGTGGTGTCACTCCCTCAATATACAACTTGGCCTCTGCAAAGTCTGCACAGGCTATGAAGGGTTGAGGATCTGCATCAATCTCCTCTGTCTCTCCATTGCCCAGGGCCATCATGATCTTCTGATGCAAAGAGGAAGGCACACATTTGTTAGTGTGGATCCAATCTCTCCCAAGTAAGGCATTATATTTAGCATTGCTGTCGATTACGAAGAATGCTGTCATACAGTCCCTGGTTCCCACACTCAAATTAATAGGCAGAATCCCTTGGGCCATCTGCTTATCTCCAGCAAAGCCAGCAATGGTTGTGCTGGTTGGGATCAACCTGGGATTCTTCTTCCCTAGTTTCTTCAAAGAAGATTTCGGTAATAAGTTTACCGCTGCCCCATTGTCTATTAGGACTCGGTTTAGCTGTATCCCATCAAAGAAAGCCTTGATGTACAAAGGCTTGACATGTTGGGTCATGGAATTCGAGGGGTATTCAAAAGGATATGAGAGGTTGATGCTCACCTCTTCCTCGCTTTCACACTCAGTTTCCATTGGAGTAGCCGTTTCAGGAGCATCCTATACCATACTCACTTGTGACTCCTTGCTAGAGACAGGAATTGGATCCATGTCTTGGTCACCCTGATCCTCATTTTCAGCCTGGAATTCATGAGGTAATATGTGTACTATGTTGACTGATACAGGGGGAAATGAGCCAAACTGGATGGCTGGCTGTACCTTCTTCTCCTCTTGGCTACCTTGCTCAGTGTCTTCAGCAGCATCCTCCATGCTGCATTCTGGTATTTCATTGATAAGCGATCCTTCAAGGATCCTTCAATCGTTCTTCGATCGAAATGTTTGTTCACCATGAAGGCTTCGAACATTTCTTCTTCTGTCATTTCCTTCTTTTGGCTCATGCCAATCTCTTCTTCCGTTTCGCTATCACTTTCCATCAGAGCCTTCTCCAGCCCTGCCAAACTAGACTTCTCCCTGGCATTTAGTTCAGAATGAACTTGGGCCAATTGTTCTCTACTACAAACCACTTTACTTTGTAGAGTCGGTTTTGGAGCATGGTCTGACTTCGAAGTTTTCTTCCCTTCTGTCTTGACCTGTGAAGAACTCTCTTCACTTTCTTTCAGATCTTGCTGGTACTGGGTGTACCTGCGCTGAATCTTTCTTCTTTGTGATCTGGAAATAACTGGAACCATATTTGGTTCCTTTGTCTTTGGGTGTTTCAACAATACCCAATTGTTCGGAGCCACTAAAGGAGGTTTGACCATCCTGCCTAGGATTCCAACATCTCTCATGGCAGATACTTCCCTAGGTTTGTTTTGCATTACAAACCAATCTGGAACTCCAGGTACCCAAGAGCTTACTGATTCAGATGTTGAATCACCTTTTTCCACCTTCGAAGCCATCTTCGAAACTGGCCGTAGAGGTAAATGCTTGGTTCTGGTCTCATGCTTCGAGCTTGATTCTGGCCTTTGATGGAGGTGGCCATTTTCTGTTCTGTGTGAGGTTGGTCTGGGGGGCCAATCTCTGGCTTTGGACCCATAACCTGAACTCCTCTCCAATCTTCTTTCAGAATGTTTGCTTTCCATTCTGTAGTAGTTAAGTGGCCTAGACTCATACAAGGGCCTCTTGCCTTTAGCATGTATTCTGTCAACTGCAGGCTCAACCACTAATGGTCGCTGCCTATCACTAGCCTGCACCTTTTGTTGTAAGCGTTGGTTGATTTAGGACGTCTCTGCACATCCCTATAGTATTGCTTCCCATCAATCGGAAGCCCCTTCAACCATTTGTAGCTTAGTCTGCATCTAGGACATATCCTCTGCATTACAGCTGCTTCCAAGGAATCGTCATCCAGTGCTTCTTCATCAGAATGTTCCTTCTGATGTAAGAAACCTTGTCCAATAACTGGCGGGCTTCTAGTCTCTTTCTTGGCAGTTGTCTGGTTGGCAATATGCATTTGCACATTGACCTCTTCTAATTCCTGCAAAGATAGATTCTGAAAGTTTGGTACAACCATATTAGCCGCGCTTTCTCCAACTTCTGGAAACGGGTTACTGTCAATTCCCATGGCTTTTTCTGTCTTGGCTGAGAACTTCAAAGTTCCTTTCCGAATTTGTTCTTGGATCCTGTCTCGAAAAACAATGCAGTTTTTAGTCGAGTGAGACCAAGAATTATGTCATTTACAGTATACTTTTCCTTTAAGTTCATCTGGAGATGACAGTTTTACTCCTTTTGGTAACTTAAGGAAATTGGCTGCAAGCAAATGATCAAAAATGTCATCTGCTTTTGTTAAATTGAAAGAGTACTTTCTGTGAAAGTCTTTCTTTTTAAACTGCTGGTCGATGGTTGTATCCTTATGAATTAATGCTTCACAGATTACAGGTTCTTTACTCACAATCTCTGCTGCATCGATCTCATAATTGGGATTTCTATAATACGTCTTATACGAAGCATTATTTCGATCTTGTTCTTCCTCTAGTAATGCTTCATATCGAGACACCTTATAGGTTAATTCGACCAAATCCCTGAATTCAGTTGAATCAAACTTCTTTCGAAGCCTGAACTCTAAACCGTTTTGAGCCAATCTTACAAATTCTGGCTCTGGGAGGATGACTCTACATTTATTTCGAGCCCTTTTAAATCTGGCAATAAACTGAGTAGCCTTTTCATCATGCCTTTGACTCAATCTTGCCAAGTCGCCATGGACACCTCGCTCGATTGGAAGAATTGGGCATGAAATGCCTCTTCCATTTGTTGCCAGGTTTGAATGGAGCCAGGTGTAAGGTTGATATACCATACAAATTGTAACAAGCCCGAGAGGGACCTCGCTACAGTTCGGACTCGATTTTGTTGCGGTTCTAAATTTGAACCAAAGAGTCCAACTCTAGCAAATCGTTTTGAAGAAAAACAGATTTTTTGAAAGAAGTGCCAAACATGGACTGCTTTGCCAGATAACAGAGTCGCCACCTAAATATTTTTTAAATGGGAAATTTAGGAAACCCTAACTCGGTGCCAAAGGCCACGTGTCCGTCATCACCAAAGTTGGCTCGGGAACTTGGGTACGATTGGGGAAGGTCACATCGTGAGCACCCCCGCTCGCCCGGTCAAAGACCGGCCTCTACTAACCATGATATCTGTTTTTGAAAACTTTGTGCGTTTTTATTCCGGTTATTAGCCTAGGTTACTACGTTATGCGCACAGCATACAAGTATAGACTGAATCGCCTGAATTGGAACAAAACATTTCATGTTTGTTTGTTTGAAAATGGTTTGATGGTGCTACCCGCAAGTAGGCTAAGATGCGGATTTGCCACCCTCAGGTGGGCTTAAGAAAACAATGATTTTGCCACTATCAAGTAGGCTTAAAACAATCATTTGATAAATTATTCCAATTCAGATAACTCAACCTTCACCCACAGACATTCAAGACAGTTATATCATATAAGCACATAGCCTCATGGTAAGCATGCTATTCATGGCAACACTCACATGCATGCGAGGATGCTAAAGCATAAAACTTACCGAGTACTCCAAGCCAAAACAGAAAACCGATTAGAAATCATGCATGATCCTAAGTATACTGTAATGCCTAATGCAACACATGCAAAATGCAACTATAGCAGGCTCGGCTATTCTAAACATGGTATATGAAATGCTACAGTTAACATGTATTCATTTTGGAATTGAAATACAAATCACGTTAGTATGATCGCCAAGCTAGTGCGTGCAAAAGCAGATGAATGATGCAAACATCTTTGTCATCTTGTATGCTAATTGAAATATGCCCTATATCTAACCATCGTAGCGAGGTAAATAAAAGGAGAAAGAAATGGGGTTGGAAGACATACATCACACTCACACACCCTTATTACAACATTGCCCTCGCGCAGAGGGTCCGAATAAATAATACAGACCCGAATAAAAGAATAATACAGTCCGAATATTATACAAAATAATACAGATTCCTAATTAATTTACAAATTAACTAAGAAAGTCAGAACCCGCCTTGAGCCGGGGGTTGCCTCGATTCTGATGAATGATGCATGTTGGGCTGTCTTGGCGCTGAAATCCACGACGATGCCCCGATTAGCCTCTGTTTGTAATGTTTCTCGAAATGCGTGCCATACTCCGAAAAGCTGCTGATTCTTGATTTTGCTGCAACAGAGAGCAGGAAAGGAGCATAGCAATGTATTTCACAAATATATGCATGCCTCGATCCTCGTGCCACCAATCACGCATACCGATGCATGATGGCTGAGGAGTCGGATTGCACAACTCAATATAGGATGAATGCATATGAATGCTACAATAAAACCTAACTCCATCATGGGTAATCCGGAGTGTCGGTGACTTGGGAATTGAGACCGTTCATCACTCGGTCTGAAAGCAGCGCCTCGTTCCGTGCGGACTAATCTCCTATCCGAACGATGCAATATGCATGATATGCATGAAATGTAGCTAAAATACAATCCTAGCATGCACAATCTTTGTGAAAATGAGATGTCTCGAAATGCGTGCACGCAACGCAAATCGGGTGATGACATAAAAGCATGAAATGACATGAAACATGATATATAATGAGACTAAAATGAAATGCCTCGAAATGCGTGCCCACGAGCACGCGAACCGAGAAAATGGCATACGGAATGCAACAGATCTAAAATGGCATACACGATGCAAGATGGGCTTATACGAACATGGGAGAGCCTCAGCCGCACCCACATAAGAGGCCATGAGATGAAAAAGATGCGCCTCGAAATGCGTGCACATGGGCACGCAAACTGAGGCAATGATATAAAGGCATGAAAATGCAAATTGGGCTTACACTAACATGAGAGGGCCTCAGCCGCACTCACATAAGTCGCCGATGGATAAAAAGATAAGGCACTTCGAAATGCGTGCCTGCGGGCACGCAAACCGAGGCATGCGGAATGGCATGCAAAATGCAATGACGGGCTTATACCAACATGGGAGGGCCTCAGCCGCACTCACATAGGATGCCGGTGGATAAAAAAGAGGTGCCTCGAAATGCGTGCACACGGGCACGCAAACTGAGGCACGGCCCGAAGGCATGAAATAACAAATTGAGCTTACACTAACATGAGAGGACCTCAGCCGCACTCACATAAGCTGCCGAGAAATGAAAATGAGCTGCCGAGAAATGCGTGCGCATGGGCACGCAAACCGAGGCATGGCCCTAAGGCACAAAAATGGCATGCAAACGAGACGTGGCATATGGCATATGAAAAATGCAAATTTCAGCAGCTAAAATGATGCAAAATAGCCCCCGAATTATAGCAAAATTACACCTGATGCCTGAAATGCAATGTAGAGCACCCGAAATGGCCTACAGCCCTACTAAACATGCACAATATGGACATAGCATGTAAAACAGTAGCAAGGCAGCCCCTAAACTAGCATTTTTCCAGTACAAATCATGGATAAATAACAACCACAAGTATGGTAAAAATAGCTTGCAAAAATGGGGGAAAAGAGGAGAATTACAAAGCAAGTGGTATCTACAATGCTCAAACTGAAAAACACAGTTCTAAAACATTAAAGAGGGGCCAAAAATATGCACATTTACAAGAGATGACATCCCCAAATTCAGTATGTAGATAGGCTAAACATAGCATGCAAAATAATGAGCCAACAAAGGCTATAACATGAGGTACTAAAATCATGCATCAAAAAACCTTGGACCCTTAAAAAAACATGAAGAATGGGTCATTTTAAGACACTTTCTAAGCCTGATGAAGGCTGAAAACAGAAGCCAAAAAAGCCTAACAAAGCATGCAATTTTACGGAATCAAAGATGGTATTACATGAAGTACCAAAATCATGCACCAAATGGCCTAATACCCTTAACAAAACATGATTAGAAGGCCAAAACAAGGCTCTTCCTAAGCCTGATAAAGGTTGAAAACAGAAGCCAAATAAGCTTAAAGGGGCATGCAAAATGGGGTCAAAGAGAGGTATAAAGAGAAGCCATGCATGGAGGCACCAAACAAGATTGGTCCCTTCTACAATGTTGTAGAGGGACCTAAAATAAGCTCAATCTCAGTTTATAGCATGCTCAAAATCATATCACATATAGGCAAAACGAACCTTGCAAAGTTACGGTAAATTGGAAGAATTACAAAACAAGTGCAAGATAGAATCACCAAACATGGTTGAGGACTTATTCAATGTTGAAGAGGGGCTCAAAATAGGCCTACTAACAGTTTATATCAGGCTCGAAAATGGATCACTCATAAGCCAAATAAAGCATGCAAGATATTGGCATGGAGAGTGACATTGAAAGAGATGCATCATGGGGCTCTCAAATGAGGTTGATCCCTTCTACAATGTTGTAGAGGAGCTCAAAATAAGCCTAAAATAAGTAAAGGTCAGAGCCCAAAACAGAGACCAAGTAGGGTAAAGAATTGATGCAAAATTGTGCTAGAAAAAGGGAATTAGTGACTTACCCTTGGAGACAAGTCTTTTGTGGCTTCTTGGCTTGAATTTGTTGATCCTTAGCCTCTGGAAAACCCTCTTTTGCTGCTGGAATGGAGGTGGTGATGGTGGTGCTTGGTGTTGATGTAGAAATGGTAGAAAACTTGGAAGTTTTGAGCTTGGAAATGGAGAGGGAGAGGAGAGGCGTGTATGGAGCTCTCAAGGGGTTTTTTTTCTACCCTTAAACACAATGAGAGTCTGTTATATATGGCCAAGAGAGGGGTGAAAAAGGAGGGCAAAAAGGTGGGAAAAATGCACCCAAGTATTCCCTTTAAAGATCTTTTTCTAAATCTAGATATTTTGAGGGCAACCAATGCATAGCTGGAATAAACTCAATGAGAGGAATAGGGCCGGCCAGCTCACAGGGGCAAAATCGTCATTTCACAAAAGGGGTGGCTGGCCAGCTAGATAAAAAAACTGCCGAGAAGACCACTGGTTGGTGGGTGCTAGGGAAGTCCAAAAATGTCCATTCAAGTGTCCAAATTGAAGCCCCGGAAGTTAGATTTCCAATGCCGCAAACCTTGCATCAAAATTCCTCCTGTAGAAAAAGTTATGCCGGTTCAGTAAAGTCACGCAGATTCGGTCCAACCGGACTACAACCAACCATATCTCCTCCCCCCGGATTTGGACTTAGGAAATTCTTTAGTGAAAAATGAAGCTCCGGAAGTAATCTTTCCAATGGTGGTGGCCTCATATTTTAATTCCTCTTGTGCAAAGAGTTACGCTTGTTTCGGTGAAGCCGCGCAGACTTTTCTCCTTCCCATTCATCTTTGAACCACTTTTGACCAAGCAGATAATCGGTTGTTGAGACAATTGCTGGCCTCCCACCCTCCAAAGGATCTTCTGGTGCTAAAACAGAGGTACCGCCAAAATTGAACAAAAACTAATGCAAAACGCAGCTCGGGGACCAAAACCGCGAGGTTCGAGGTCCCAAAACCGTTAAGCACCGAAAGTGGTGTTCGCCACGGCGGGTATCAGAGGCCCCAGTGTTCCTCGTTATGATAAAACAGAGGCACTTGCCAAAAAAACGGAAAAATCGGAGATGGTTGGGCGGTCCCGAACCGAGGCACACGGCCTGACGGTCCCGAAAACCGGGAACCGGGCTCCGAAATGGGCAAAATGGCCTACGGCCACGAAAAGTAGCCCACGGCCACTGAGAGATAGTCGACGGGACCACTCCCTCCCCTCAGGAAGAAAAATAGAGAAAACCGAGCCTGGTTCGCAAACCGAGGCAAAGCACAGAAGAGGGTTCGGAAGTCCGGAGGCAGGGCGCACGGCCGCGACTCTGAGATTTCTGAACGAGCGCAATATGCAACATCACCGAGCGCTCAATCGGTGACGTCTGAGTCTTAAGGTCGGTCAAAAATGGGGTGTCTACAGTTGCCCCTCTTTGACAGAACTCGGAAGTCAAGAAGTGACGGGTGTGAATGTCAAAGCCCAGAGATGACCCATTTTTGACAAGGCTGAAGACTTAGACAATCATATAAGATAAACAAAGATATGTGTGCCCGCAGGCAGGGGGCAAAATGCAAAACGACATGCAGGGAGATTTTGATAATTGGACTTACACGCTACGCGAAGCCTGTTTGTAGATTGGACTTATACGCAAAGCGAAGCCGGTTTGAAAATTGGACTTACACGCTACGCGAAGCCGGTTTGTAAATTGGACTTACACGCTACGCGAAGCCGGTTTGAAGATTGGACTTACACGCTATGCGAAGCCGGTTTGTAAATTGGACTTACACGCTACGTGAAGCCGGTTTGAAGATTGGACTTACACGCTACGCGAAGCCGGTTTGTAAATTGGACTTACACGCTACGCGAAGCCGGTTTGTTTGTAATTGGACTTACACGCTACGCGAAACTGGTTTGTAAATTGGACTTACACGCTACGCGAAGCCGGTTTGAAGATTGGACTTACACGCTACGCGAAGCCGGTTTGAAGATTGAAGTGAGCAAAGTGTGATAGATGTACTTAATGAACAGGTGTGAGTGTGTGATTGATACACCAAAAAAACGTGTGTGATTGATACACAAAGCGAGTGTGTGTGATTGATACACAAGGTAGGCATAGTGTGATAGATACAAAGCGAGTGTGTGTGATTGATACACTATATGAACAAAGTGTGATTGATACACTATATGAACAAAGTGAGCAAAGTGTGATGGATACACTAAAGGTGAACACGAAGTGTGATAGATGCACTATGTGAACAGAGTGTGATTGATACACTAAAAGTGAACACGAAGTGTGATAGATGCACTTAGTGAACAGAGTATGATAGATATACTGAATGTGAACACGAAGTGTGATAGATGCACTTAGTGAACAAAGTATGATAGATATACTAAAAGCGAACACAAAGTGTGATAGATGCACTATGTGAACAGAGTATGATAGATATACTGAATGCAAACACAAAGTGTGATAGATGCACTATGTGAACAGAGTGTGATTGATATACTAAAAGTGAACACGAAGTGTGATAGATGCACTTAGTGAACAGAGTATGATAGATATACTGAATGTGAACACGAAGTGTGATAGATGCACTTAGTGAACAGAGTATGATAGATATACTGAATGAGAACACAAAGTGTGATAGATGCACTATGTGAACAGAGTGTGATTGATACACTAAAAGTGAACACGAAGTGTGATAGATGCACTTAGTGAACAAAGTATGATAGATATACTGAATGTGAACACGAAGTGTGATTGATGCACTTAGTGAACAGAGTATGATAGATATACTGAATGAGAACACAAAGTGTGATAGATGTACTATGTGAACAGAGTGTGATGGATACACTAAAAGTGAACACGAAGTATGATAGATGCACTTAGTGAACAGAGTATGATAGATATACTGAACCAATGAAGTGTGATACAAAAAACGAGAATATATGTGATAGATACACAAAATGAGTGAAGTGCGATTGATACACTGAGTGAGAGTGTAATAGATACACAAAAAGCGAATATGTGCATGATAGATACACAAAATGAGAATGTGTGTAATAGATACACAAAATGAATGAAGTGTGATTGATACACTAACTGATAATGAGTGTGATAGATATAGAAAATGAAAGAAGTGTGATTGATACACTAACTGAGAATGTGTGTGATAGATACAGAAAATGAAAGAAGTGTGATTGATACACTAAGTGAATGATCTCAAACGGAACTTCTTTGAATGATCCGTACATACAATATCGTGCATGACTGAGAAAGAAAATTGACAAGTACAATGCATTACAATGCATGATGCTTATGGAAAGCAATAAATGGACAAAGCGGCGCTTTAGAAAGCACCTCATGAGGTGAGTGGCGGTGAACCGATCTGCTCCGACGGGGATCTCCCCTCGTGCTCTTCGAACACTTTACCTTGAACTCACAGTACAAAGGCTCAGGAATGCTAACAAGTAACAATATCTGCATGTAGGAGCCACGGCTGCCGCTTGTTTTCCTGATCATTTTCACAACTTTCCCTATTCTCCAATGGGGTGACAGACTAAGTTGGTTCAGTATCCAAGATTGAGGTGCATACACGCTGTCTCAACCTATGGGGCTTCCATACAGATTTCAAGCCGAGGGCGCACCTCTGGTATTTAAACCAGACTTTAGTCTCGAAAATCCCGAACCTTTGCGTTCTAGGCCACGGCCATTCGAACTCTAGTTTCCACCCGCAGCTTGGTCTCCTAACTCATCGCAACACGGCCAAGATGCCACCGCGAGAATGGTACTCAGGGAGAGCACTTCTGATCGCCATTCTAGCTTGAAGTAGACTTGATTTTGGGCTTGAGGTAGAGGCATACTCATACTTCGGAACATTGGCAAGACCTGAAGAGGTACACACGGAATATAGTCTCGGAACTTACTGAAGTTGGAACAAACTCAGATGCCCGATATTTTCCTCTTTTGCTTTTGCTTTGCAGCCCGAAACTCATAGCTTTAGATAGGTCCTGGTTTCACTGTTCTCATATAACTTGGGTTGAACCCTGCGGTTTTCTGAAAGAACAAATTCTGTTTTGCACAAATGTGGAGAACGGCACAGCACTCATAGCACAAAACGATTTTTATTTTGAAAATGAGAAAAGGATTCTCAACCGGGTATTAAGCCTACAACTGACCACAGCCAAAACAACTCAACACAGAAAAACAAAAGGTAAACGACCTAAACACAACGAGACACGCTCGGGATAAAATGAGACAAACGAAAAGACACGACACTCAGACGTGCTCAGGAAGCCTGTTTCACCGAGTAGTGTTTCCCACCATTTCTCATTTGTGATTCTCACATCACTTGGCACTCAATCTCTAGTTTTCTGAAAAAGCCCTTTTCTCACTTTTTTCTCATCGCACATCTCTCTATTCTTCAATCTCTCATTTTTCAATCCCTCCCCTGGGTGGTTGATGGATAAGCAGAAAGTTGTGGGCTTTCGCCCCTGGTATTCTACCAGATTCTTCTTCTTCTGCATGCAGCTAGTGAATTCCTCCCACAGAGGGATTGTGCTACAAATGAGTGTGTAGCGAATCTGCAGCTGACACCGGTCGATGATGCCCTGCTGGGGAGTCTGGACGGGATAAGATCTGTCTAGATGATGGAGTGGAATATCTTGCCCCATTCCAGTTCGTGCTTCGTACTTGGCTTGATACCTCATTGCTCGGAGGATGCGAGAGCTTTCAGCCTTTTGTTGTTAGCTTCAATTGTGCCCTTTTCTTGGCATGTAGAGTGCCCTTCTTGGCAAATGCATTGATAACGGGGAAAAGACAGAACACCTGACTCCACTGTGCCCCTAGTTTATCGTTTTGACCATTTTTGCTTTCTACTAAAACAATTTTGACCAACATGAGGGTTAGATTAACATGCTTGTTCAATTTTTGATTTGAAATCACGCAAGTCAGGCTATGAGCACTGAAAATTTTCCTTTTTGGGTCCAAGAAATGGTCCAGTTTTGGAAAAAAAATGGAACAATTTTCGAGAAAATAGTCAACCTCAGTAAAAATTCTCAAAAACTATTTTTGCACACGGCCACTTGCTCAACGAGCATGAAACTTACTCCTGAGATGCACAACTTCGGATCCAAGGGAAAACTGCCCCATGCTTGAAGAGAGCTGCATGGCAACGGAAAGTTGCCCCTTGTTTGAACGGCACCGCGGCGCATTGAATGGCGACGGAAAGTTGCCCCTTGTTTGGATGGCGCCGCAGCACACTAAATGGCAACGGAAAGTTGCCCCTTGTTTGGATGGCGCAAGAAGACACTAAATGGCAACGGAAAGTTGCCCTTGTTTGATGAGCACAAGGCCCTGCATCAGTCATCCTCGAGAGATGATTACAACCGTACTCTCGGATACAGAGAAGGCAAGGATGGTCAAAACCATTACATGGACACAATTGAATTTGGAAGTGTTTACTACCGACTTCGTAATGAAGTTGCCTACGATCCCAAAGATGGGAATCAAGCCTTACGTAGTTCGGGGTTAAGGTACACTCGGGTATTTAACCTCTCATTTTTCATGTTCTAACTTTTGCCATATACTGCTGCGTGTTTTCAACCTTACGAGCTTTGTTTTTCTTTCTTTTCTTTTTCTATTCTTTTCATTCCTTTTTCTATTTCTTTTTTGCATTTTTCTTTTCTTTTCTTTTTTTTTGCATTTTTTGTATCTTTGCATTTTTTCTTTTTGCATTTTTGTATATATATTTTTCTTGTCTCGCTCTAACTTTTGCCTGGGTCGCCCTTTCGGGTTTTCGGCCCAGCGAGCCTCTCAAAGGGTAAAAATGTAACCAGTTCATGCCAAATGGTTCTGAGATTGAAGCCCTCTATATCCAGGAGAGTGGCTGTTGTATTGCCTTGCAGAAAGATCCACCTTTGGTTCTTCGAGCACATCGGATATTTTTTGCCCCTAGTTCGAGGGGTGCTTCTATTCTAGCTTTGTAAGCTTCTCCTGATGAGGTCTGACCTTCTTGATCTGACTTTGGTGCCTCTTGTTCGAGGGCTGCTTTAAATATGGCCACATAGGCCTCACATTGTGGTTGACCGTTGAACATTCTGAATGTACGTTCAAGGTTTGACAGCAAAGGGGTTGAGTCTCAAGGCCGAGAGCGATCCTAAGCTGCACAATCTCAAGAGTGATTCCACACATGTCTTCGCAGGACCGCACAAAACATTTTTTGAAAGTTTTTTAATAAAACGACAAATCGCTGGCATTTGACGATGTAGGACCAGTCTGGATCAGAGCTAGGGTCCTTCTCAGTACTCACACTAACAAGCATGATTTCATTCCTTAAGGGCATAGCACGCCTCTCTTTCTCTCAATTTGATCAAAGTTTTGCAAATCCCGAGGAATTCCTCCCTCTTTGTTTTCATCGCAGTGTTCAAAAAGGTTTTGAAAAACTTAGGTCAATACAATGACTTCAAGGTACAAGAGAGCAGGTGGAATGCACTGCCATTTCATTCAAATCCCGGCACAACTAGCACATGGCAGAAGCAAATGCGAGAGTGTGGAAATCACTGCTGTTTCATTCAAAATCTGTTGGCATAACTGGCTCCCTGGCAGAAACAAACTCAAAACAAAACAAAAAGACAAACGCGAAACAAAATGGTGACGCCCGAAGTAACACCCTCGGAATCACCTGACTTCTATACAACAGGACTGACTCGATACAACAAGACAGACCCAAGACAAAAGAGACTGACTCAAAACAAAAAGACAGACTCAAAACAAAGTAACAAAAACTGACCCAATACCCAAGTCAGAAAGCACAAAACTGGTATTTGCACATTGCTCGTAACGGCGTGCCATTCCCACGCCCGAGTTGATTGAGCGCCGCCCGCAGGTGGTTCATCCCCCGGTCACATAATCACATTATCCCCCCCAAGTTCATTGAACAAATGCCGATAGACTTTGCAGAACCTGGTGCGGCAATGACCTCGTTGTCAAACAAATCTTGTACATCATAGCGCAGACGAAAGCAACTGTCGATGTCATGACCAGTTTGCTGATGGTAGGCATAGTATTTAGTCTGGTCATGCTTTGCAGGGATAGGATCGGGTAGGGGCTGTTGTTCCAATGGTTTCAGATGTCCTTTCCAGATTAAGACCTCTAGAGCCTTTGACAAAGGCATATGAAGTGGGTGAAAACCCTCTTGACTCGAGGTGGATATTTGGTTTTCTGTGAGCTACTTCCGGACGCACCGGTGAATGGGGTAGCTTTTCGTGATGTGGTGTTGGTGACCATGCCCACTTCAGAAGGTCTAGCAGCTGCGTCACCACTAATGGTCACATTCGAATTGCGGGAAAATGCCCTCCTGGGCTGCTCCTTCTCCTGGTCAATGAGGCCCTGCTTCATAGCATCCTCGATCTGTACTTCCATCTCATGTAAGTCTGAAAAGGTAGGGAAGGTGTAATGACCCGGAATCATATGCCAGAATTATCAGTGATTAATTATGCTTAACTGTGATTTAATTGAAGATTATCTGTTGATTCTAGAAAAGATCTATTGAAATGACAACTTCGGGACTGAAATTGATGACCTTCACGGGTTCATAAAATGAAATTAAAAATACCTATGTGATACCGGGAATGTTTAGAACCATTCGAAACGATAAATTGAAGACTGAATTATGTCTGAATCGCTAAGCCTTGTTTGGTTCCACGTTTTTGGCACAAATCATTTATGTGATGTATATAACTTAAGAGATAAGAGAGTTTGACTTCATTGACTCAAAGGAAAGAAAATATCTGGAAAGGAGAAAGAGAGAAGAGAATTGTGGGTGAGAAAGAGAGAGAGAACCAAGAAGAGGAGAAAGGGAAAGAAGAGAGGGAAAAGAGGAATCAAGTCTACCCTTGTTCAAATTAAAGCATCAAGGTAAGAAATTCTCTAATTTCATGGAATAGATTGTTGATCTTTGGCATATAGCATGTTAATTTCTAGAATATGGCATGAATCATGTTTATTGGGCATTTTTGAAGGGAATCTCCATGGATGTTTCGAAATGAAGCTTTTATGCTCAAGTTATGATTTTCTATTTTACTCCAAGATTTGATCTTCTATTGTTCTATATGGGTTTAATTTGGAAGTTTTGATGTGGAGTCAAGATGGGTTTCAAGTGTTTTGGATTGTAGATGCCATAATGAGAAAAGTAAATTGTAAAGGAGAGTTGAAGCCTGAAGAACAACCCAGAAATTCCGAATTTCAGTGGTCCGCTGAAGCGAGGGAAGCTTCGCCGGCGAAAATCACCTCTCGCTTTTTGAAAAAATTGTCCTCTCCGCCCGAGGGAACAAGAGGGCGCTCGACCGGGAAGGCCATTTTCAGGAAAATTTCGGGAAAGTTTCAGACTTGATTTTCACATGTTAATAACATCTTTTCGCATCTTATGAGCATGGTATGAACCTAAATGAATGTAATGAAGAAGGAGGAAAGGAAATGACATGAACAATATGATGATTGAATGATAGGGATGTGTGATATGTGAATGTTTGCGTGCCGATTGAGAAGATCGTACATCGATAATCTGAAACCACTGTAAGTAACATTCCCGTAAAGATATGTTAATATGAAGTATGTTTCTAAATGATAAATGATATGTTATGATTTTGAAATGATAAATGTTTTACGTGAACGAATGTCTGTTTGTGAATCTAGTATGGCATCCATAGAGAATTGGGTCATGGGGGCGGGAACATGGAGGCCCATGCGGCATGGGTCATGGGGACGGCATGGAAGGACAAACCGTGGCTAGCCACGAGATCTCGAGACTGTTTGGTGATATAAATGTTACGTGGAGTATGCCATTACGTATGTTCTTATATGATGACTGATGACTGATCATGTTTATGATAGATTTATATAAAGTTATGAAAATATTGAACTCCGTTCACTGAACCTCTTTACTGTTTTGTTACTTGCTGAGCTTTAGCTCATTAGTTGTATTTATGTATTATAGGTGTGCGTAGGAAGTCAAGCCTAGGCGAGTCAAGGCGGGCCGCCGCTTTTGCAAGCCTACCTGAGTTGGTGCCCTAAGCTGGGCTAGGCCTGGAAGGCCGTATGTGTTTTGTTTTTGTTATGTATTGGTGGCTGATGCCTATATGTTTTGTATGTTGTCTATGAATTTTTGGTTACATGTTATGTACTTTGGTGGGTAACTTAACTCATTTTGGACATGTAATACTTGTTCATATAAATGCACAGCTCTTGGACTATTAGTTTTTGTATTTGCTTCCGCGAGCCCTTTTTATTTATGTTTTGTACAGTAAGGCCGGAGGTAATTTACTGGTCTTGGCAGTCACGTTCTTAGGACTTCTAGGGGCGGGTTCGGGGCGTGACAGAGTGGTATCAGAGCGCACGAGTTAATTTCCCACACACGTGTCCATAAGAGCTGTAGGATGCATTAGAAAAGAAATAGAGCATGACATGAGCATATGTGCATGTGTGTGTGTGTTTCTGAATAAGAGAAGCAAGAACTGTGTGATGAGACAACAGAGGTAAATGATGATGTTAAGAATGAAATGTTGTATTTATTATGGTTCTATAGACCAATGGAAGATGTCAATGCCAGAAATGTAGAGGAGACAGAATCCTCGGATGCCAGAATGACCCGATTGGAAAGAATGGTTGAAGCTTTGACTGGGTTAGTGAGACAACAGTTAGAACAAAACCAACAACCACAACAGAGACAACCATTTCCACCTCCTCCACCACCACCTGTCCATGTGGAACCAATGAATAATGATGATATTATCAGTTTGACTCAGAAATACAAGAAATTGAAACCACCAGAGTTTGCAGGAGGGATTGATCCCTTAAAGGCAGAGGCATGGGTATTAGAGACTGAGAAAATTTTTGAGGTATTTCCATGTACAGATGCTTACAAGGTTCTGTTAGCCACATTTACTCTGACAGAAGAAGCTCGACGATGGTGGATGCTAGTTCGAGATAGTAATAGGGATTTGACTTGGGAGCGATTCAAAGCAATATTCTACGAAAAATATTTTCCTCAATGCATGCGGGACAGAAAAATTTCAGAATTTGAACAGCTGAAGCAGGGTGCTATGTCTGTAGCGGAATATGAGAGTAAATTTACGGAATTAGCTCGGTATGCTCCACATATGGTTGATACAGAATATAAGAAAGCGCGGAAGTTTGAAGGTGGTTTACATGTTGAGGTATTAGATCGAGTAAATGTATTGAAACTCGAAAAATACGTTGATGTACTTGATAGGGCTTTGATGTCTGAATCGAATATTGCCAGTTTAAAAGCATCCAAATCCACAACCCTGACTGAAGTTGACAGTAGAAAATTGAAGAAACAGAGAGTGGACACAGTTAGTGAATCAGTAGCCTCCGGAACTGAAAATTTGAATTCAAGTTTTAGTAATACTACAACAATGGGAAGTAGTGAAAGTGTGGTTAAATCTATTTGTAGAGAGTGTGGGAAGCAACATGGAGGCATTTGCCGCAGAGGAACTGGGATTTGCTACAAATGTGGACAACCAGGACACATAGCCAGGACTTGCCCACAAATCCATCCAAGAAATGAAAGATCCGTGGCTAGTGGAGCTAACTCAACAAAGACACCACAAACAATTGCAACATCTGCTTCCGAGGGCAATACGTTAAGACAAGCCAGAGTCTACACTTTAGTTGCAGATAAGGCACCGAATCACGGAAAAGCGAAGATAGGTATGCCTTAATCATCTATTTTGATATTAGCCATGTTACCTATGCGAAGGAGAAATGTTGAATATCTAATGCTGGTAGAGCAAATTTACCTTTGCTATTAATAGATTACATCGATGGAACTATTTGTGAATTGAACATCTTATATAACCGAGATTGTTAACTAGATTTTATCCGAATCAGTTAAGTTTGGAGGACCAAACTTCTTAAGTTGGGGAGAGTGTAATGACCCGGAATCATATGCCAGAATTATCAGTGATTAATTATGCTTAACTGTGATTTAATTGAAGATTATCTGTTGATTCTAGAAAAGATCTATTGAAATGACAACTTCGGGACTGAAATTGATGACCTTCACGGGTTCATAAAATGAAATTAAAAATACCTATGTGATACCGGGAATGTTTAGAACCATTCGAAACGATAAATTGAAGACTGAATTATGTCTGAATCGCTAAGCCTTGTTTGGTTCCACGTTTTTGGCACAAATCATTTATGTGATGTATATAACTTAAGAGATAAGAGAGTTTGACTTCATTGACTCAAAGGAAAGAAAATATCTGGAAAGGAGAAAGAGAGAAGAGAATTCGTGGGTGAGAAAGAGAGAGAGAACCAAGAAGAGGAGAAAGGGAAAGAAGAGAGGGGAAAAGAGGAATCAAGTCTACCCTTGTTCAAATTAAAGCATCAAGGTAAGAAATTCTCTCTAATTTCATGGAATAGATTGTTGATCTTTGGCATATAGCATGTTAATTTCTAGAATATGGCATGAATCATGTTTATTGGGCATTTTTGAAGGGAATCTCCATGGATGTTTCGAAATGAAGCTTTTATGCTCAAGTTATGATTTTCTATTTTACTCCAAGATTTGATCTTCTATTGTTCTATATGGGTTTAATTTGGAAGTTTTGATGTGGAGTCAAGATGGGTTTCAAGTGTTTTGGATTGTAGATGCCATAATGAGAAAAGTAAATTGTAAAGGAGAGTTGAAGCCTGAAGAACAACCCAGAAATTCGACTTCGCAGGTCCGCTGAAGCGAGGGAAGCCCGCCGAAAGGAAAATCACCTTCTCAGCTTTTTGAAAAATAATGTACGCTCGAGCGGACATGAGGGCGCTCGAGCGGGAAGGCCATTTTCAGGAAAATTTCGGGAAAGTTTCAGACTTGATTTTCACATGTTAATAACATCTTTTCGCATCTTATGAGCATGGTATGAACCTAAATGAATGTAATGAAGAAGGAGGAAAGGAAATGACATGAACAATATGATGATTGAATGATACGAATGTGTTATATGTGAATGTTTGCAGGCCAGATTGAGAAGACTGTGCCATCGATAACGGGAAACCACTGTAAGTAACATTTCCGTAAAGATATGTTAATATGAAGTATGTTTCTAAATGATAAATGATATGTTATGATTTTGAAATGATAAATGTTTTACGTGAACGAATGTCTGTTTGTGAATCTAGTATGGCATCCATAGAGAATTGGGTCATGGGGGCGAGAACATGCAGGCCCATGCGTCATGAGTCATGGGGGACGGCATGGAAGGACAAACCCGTGGCTAGCCACGAGATCTCGTAGACTGTTTGACTGATATAAATGTTCTGTGGAGTATGCCATTACGTATGTTCTTATATGATGACTGATGACTGATCATGTTTATGATAGATTTATATAAAGTTATGAAAATATTGAACTCCGTTCACTGAACCTCTTTACTGTTTTGTTACTTGCTGAGCTTTAGCTCATTAGTTGTATTTATGTATTATAGGTGTGCAGCCGGGAAGTCAAGCCTAGGCGGAGTCAAGCTGGGCCGCCGTTTTGCAAGCCTACCTGAGTTGGTGCCCTAAGCTGGGCTAGGCCTGGAAGGCCGTATGTGTTTTGTTTTTGTTATGTATTGGTGGCTGATGCCTATATGTTTTGTATGTTGTCTATGAATTTTTGGTTACATGTTATGTACTTTGGTGGGTAACTTAACTCATTTTGGACATGTAATACTTGTTCATATAAATGCACAGCTCTTGGACTATTAGTTTTTGTATTTGCTTCCGCGAGCCCTTTTTATTTATGTTTTGTACGAAGTAGGAGGTAATTTACTGGTCTTCGCCGATCACGTTCTTGGACTTCTAGGGGCGGGTTAAGGCGTGATGAAGGGACTACTATCATCTTTTGCATCAACTTCGGCTGAAGATTGCGCACAATCATCTGAATTTGGTCCTTGTCCGTAGGCCTCAAGGTCTTCATCGAAGCCTTGGCCTCCATCCGTTACAAATTCGAGAAACTTTCCTTCGGCTCGCTTATCGCCTCGAGATCACGGGTTGTGATCTCGTCTGGTATTGTATGAATATTGTGCGACGAAGGCCTCGGACATCTCCTCCCAAACTTCGTTTCACCGAGTCCTCTAACTTGGCGTGCAGATGGGCTGCGATACTCGGCAGGTCTGCTAAAGAGGAGAGCTTGTAATCTTGTCAAGCCCATCGGTATGAACATCTGAAAACAAACTCGTGGACCATGGGGTCCCCAGTGCCCATCAAATCGGTCGATGTGAGGCATCTTGAACTGTCCAAGCAATGTCACAATTGCGTCAGATATCCATCCTCAATGTCGGAATGGACTTGACTCACAGGATTTCTTAAACAGTTTTCCAACTTACTCACTTGGTCTTTGTGGGTCCTTCAAACTCAAACTCAAAGGAGAGTCCAAGATTACATTGATAGGCGGGTGCCTTGGATAGTTGGTAGGATCGGGGTGGAGCCGCCCGTTGGAAGGTCTCAGATCCTCTTGGACATTTTGGACATTTGGTGTCTCCCCAGGTGCTGGAGCTCCTGGTGAGGGAGGAACTTGTTGTGAAACAGACGCGCCGCTTTGTTGCTGGTGATGAGCTCACCGCCGAGCCATGATTCTGACTTCTTTGCTTGGAAAATTCCGCCATGACAAAGGTGTTTCTTTGTATGAGTTTCATACTTTCTTGCATTTGACGCATCATTGCCTCCATCCCTGATGTATTCTGCTGATCCATCTAACTGACTGGTGTATCTATCCCTGTAGTAGAAACTAAGGCCTCAGCCTGACTGTTCACTGGTGGGGTGGATAAGGGCCACTGATCTTGGTAACTGCTGAATTGGTGATCGTAGGCTCGACCGCCCTTTTCACCGCCTCGATAAAGGAACACCGATTGCCCTTGAATCAATCTCGACGACAAAGTCTATCAACACAAGTTCGGTGTACCCAGGGGGTATTGGAGTCCTCTGAAGTTATGGTTCCCAGGCTACCTAGCAAAAGAGAAAACATGTAGCATCTCAGCCTGATTTTACTAGAACAGATACGAACAAAACCGAATGAGCGTGTTTCTCATCTTGGTCGCCCCAAAATTTTGCTCAGAACCGACATATCCTCAGTAAACCGATTCCACCAAATCTCGATGCCCGCAGTTCGATACTCCAAACGCATAGATCGACATGCATTCCTCAGAGACGACTCTAACAAGCACATAGCGGATAAGTGAGAGCCAAAACACCCCATGTTGGGGTAGGGTTTCCCTGTCATATTTTGTCAGGAACTAGGGTTCACTACGCACGCAGCGGTTTCAAACAACCTATAAACGGGTAAGCAACCTGTCCTAGTTTGGAATGGTCACTATGGATCCGAATATGCACTTGGTCGAATGGCCAAAAGGGGTGCCCAGAAACCGAGGTTTGTGTTCCCATCTTTGTCGAGCCAGAGCCGTCGGCCTTACGGACATGACTTGACAAGACAAGCCTCCAAGAAATCGTTCGGGAATGGCATATGGCAAACACGGTGTCCTAGGCGCACCAATGCAAATGCAATGCAAAGAAAACACACAAGGGTAGTCAAAACAGATATCATGAGTTCGAGTCAAGTTCTCTAAGATCCCAAAGAAGTCGCCAGAAGCGAACAAGCCCGAGAGGACCTCGCTACGCTCGACTCGATTTGTTATGTTCTAAATCAACCAAAGAGTCCAACTCGCAAATCGCTTTGAAGAAAAACGGATTTTTTGAAAGAAGTGTCAAACATGGACTGCTTTTCCGGATAACAGATTCGCCTCCTCATTATTTTTTAAGCGGGGAAATTTAGGAAACCCTGCCTCGGTGCCAAAGTCCGCGTGTCCATCATCACCAAAGTTGGCTTGGGAACTTGGGTACGATTGGGGAAGGTCACATCGTGAGAACTCGCCGCCGCCAAAGACCGGCCTCTACTAACCATGATATCTATTTTTGAAAACTTTGTGCGTTCTTATTCCGGTTATTAGCCTAGGTTACTACGTTATGCGCACAGCATACAAGTATAGACTGAATCGCCTGAATTGGAACAAAACATTTCATGTTTGTTTGTTTGAAAATGGTTTGATGGTGCTACCCGCAAGTAGGCTAAGACGCGGATTTGCCACCCTCAGGTGGGCTTAAGAAAACAATGATTTTGCCACTATCTAGTGGGCTTAAAACAAGCATTTGATAAATTATTCCAATTCAGATAACTCAACCTTCACCCACAGACATTCAAGACAGTTATATCATATAAGCACATAGCCTCATGGTAAGCATGCTATTCATGGCAACACTCACACGCATGCGAGGATGCTAAAGCATAAAACTTACCGAGTACTCCAAGCCAAAACAGAAAACCGATTAGAAATCATGCATGATCCTAAGTATACTGTAATGCCTAATGCAACACATGCAAAATGCAACTATAGCAGGCTCGGCTATTCTAAACATGGTATATGAAATGCTACAGTTAACATGTATTCATTTTGGAATTGAAATACAAATGCAGTTAGTATGATGCGCCGAGCCTGATGCGTGCAAAACAGATGAATGATGCAAACATGCTGTCATACTGTATGCTAATTGAAATATGCCCTATATCTAACCATCGTAAGCAGGTAAATAAAAGGGAGAAAGAAATGGGGGTTGGAAGACATACATCACACTCGCACACCCTTATTACAACATTGCCCTCGCGCAGAGGGTCCGAATAAATAATACAGACCCGAATAAAAGAATAATACAGTCTGAATATTATACAAAATAATCTGATTCCTAATTAATTTACAAATTAACTAAGAAAGTCAGAACCGGCCAAGAGCCGGGGTTGCCTCGATTCTGATGAATGATGCATGTTGGGCTGTCTTGGCGCTGAAATCCACGACGATGCCCCGATTAGCCTCTGTTTGCAATGTTTCTCGAAATGCGTGCCATACTCCAAAAAGCTGCTGATTCTTGATTTTGCTGCAACAGAGAGCAGGAAATGAGCATAGCAATGTATTTCACAAATATATGCATGCCTCGATCCTCGTGCCACCAATCACGCATACCGATGCATGATGGCCGAGGAGTCGGATTGCACAACTCAATATAGGATGAATGCATATGAATGCTACAATAAAACCTAACTCCATCATGGGTAATCCGGAGTGTCGGTGACTTGGGAATTGAGACCCGTTCTGTCACTCGGAGTACGAAACGCGCCTCGTTTCCCGTGCCCGGGCTAATCTCCTATCCCGAACACGATGCAATATGCATGATATGCATGAAATGTAGCTAAAATACAATCCTAGCATGCACAATGCTGTGAAAATGAGATGTCTCGAAATGCGTGCACGTGGGCACGCAAATCGGGGTGATGACATAAAAGCATGAAATGACATGAAACATGATATATAATGAGACTAAAATGAAATGCCTCGAAATGCGTGCCCACGAGCACGCGAACCGAAAAAATGGCATACGGAATGCAACCGATCTAAAATGGCATACACGATGCAAGATGGGCTTATACGAACATGGGAGAGCCTCAGCCGCACCCACATAAGAGGCCATGAGATGAAAAAGATGCGCCTCGAAATGCGTGCACATGGGCACGTAAACCGAGGCAATGATATAAAGGCATGAAAATGTAAATTGGGCTTACACTAACATGAGAGGGCCTCAGCCGCACTCACATAAGCCGCTGATGGATAAAAAGATGAGGCACTTCGAAATGCGTGCCTGCGGGCACGCAAACCGAGGCATGCGGAATGGCATGCAAAATGCAATGACGGGCTTATACCAACATGGGAGGGCCTCAGCCGCACTCACATAGGATGCCGGTGGATAAAAAAGAGGTGCCTCGAAATGCATGCACACGGGCACGCAAACCGAGGCACGGCCCGAAGGCATGAAATAACAAATTGGGCTTACACTAACATGAGAGGACCTCAACCGCACTCACATAAGCTGCCGAGAAATGAAAATGAAATTGTCGCGAAATGCAAGACGGCACGCGAAACCGAGGCATGGCCCTAAGGCACAAAAATGGCATGCAAACGAGACGTGGCATATGGCATATGAAAAATGCAAATTTCAGCAGCTAAAATGATGCAAAATAGCCCCCGAATTATAGCAAAATTACACCCGATGCCCGAAATGCAATGTAGAGCACCCGAAATGGCCTACAGCCCTACTAAACATGCACAATATGGACATAGCATGTAAAACAGTAGCAAGGCAGCCCCTAAACTAGCATTTTTCCAGTACAAATCATGGATAAATAACAACCACAAGTATGGTAAAAATAGCTTGCAAAAATGGGGGAAAAGAGGAGAATTACAAAGCAAGTGGTATCTACAATGCTCAAACTGAAAAACACAGTTCTACAACATTAAAGAGGGGCCAAAAATATGCACATTTACAAGAGATGACATCCCCCAATTCAGTATGTATATAGGCTAAACATAGCATGCAAAATAATGAGCCAACAAAGGCTATAACATGAGGTACTAAAATCATGCATCAAAAAACCTTGGACCCTTAACAAAACATGAAGAATGGGTCATTTTAAGACACTTTCTAAGCCTGATGAAGGCTGAAAACAGAAGCCAAAAAAGCCTAACAAAGCATGCAATTTTACGGAATCAAAGATGGTATTACATGAAGTACCAAAATCATGCACCAAATGGCCTAATACCATTAACAAAACATGATGAGAAGGCCAAAACAAGGCTCTTCCTAAGCCTGATGAAGGCTGAAAACAGAAGCCAAATAAGCTTAAAGGGGCATGCAAAATGGGGTCAAAGAGAGGTATAAAGAGAAGCCATGCATGGAGGCACCAAACAAGATTGGTCCCTTCTACAATGTTGTAGAGGGACCTAAAATAAGCTCAATATCAGTTTATAGAATGCTCAAAATCATATCACATATAGGCAAAATAAAACTTGCAAAGTTACGGTAAATTGGAAGAATTACAAAACAAGTGCAAGATAGAATCACCAAAAATGGTTGAGCCCTTCTTCAATGTTGAAGAGGGGCTCAAAATAGGCCTACTAACAGTTTATATCAGGCTCGAAAATGGATCACTCATAAGCCAAATAAAGCATGCAAGATATTGGCATGGAGAGTGATATTGAAAGAGATGCATCATGGGGCTCTCAAATGAGGTTGAGCCCTTCTACAATGTTGTAGAGGGGCTCAAAATAAGCCTAAAATCAGTGAAGGTCGGAGCCCAAAACAGAGAGCAAGTAGGGTAAAGAATTGATGCAAAATTGTGCTAGAAAAAGGGAATTAGTGACTTACCCTTGGAGACAAGTCTTTTGTGGCTTCTTGGCTTGAATTTGTTGATCCTTAGCCTCTGGAAAACCCTCTTTTTCTGCTGGAATGGAGGTGGTGATGGTGGTGCTTGGTGTTGATGTAGAAATGGTAGAAAACTTGGAAGTTTTGAGCTTGGAAATGGAGAGGGAGAGGAGAGGCGTGTATGGAGCTCTCAAGGGGTTTTTTTTCTACCCTTAAACACAGCTGGGAGCTGCTGTTATATGGCCAAGAGAGGGTGAAAAGGAGGGCAAAAAGGTGGGAAAAATGCACCCAAGTATTCCCTTTAAAGATCTTTTTCCAAATCTAGATATTTTGCTCTAAAGATCTTTCCCCAAATCTAGATATTTTGAGGGCAACCAATGCATATCTGGAATACACTCAATGAGAGGAATAGGGCCGGCCAGCTCACAGGGGCAAAATCGTCATTTCACAAAAGGGGTGGCTGGCCAGCTAGATAAAAAAACTGCCGAGAAGACCACTGGTTGGTGGGTTCTAGGGAAGTCCAAAAATGTCCATTCAAGTGTCCAAATTGAAGCCCCGGAAGTTAGCTTTCCAATGCCGCAAACCTTGCATCAAAATTCCTCCTGTAGAAAAAGTTATGCCAGTTTCCGTAAAGCCGCGCAGATTCAGTCCAACCGGACTTCAACCAACCATATCTCCTCCCCCCGGATTTGGACTTAGGAGATTCTTGAGTGAAAAATGAAGCCCCGGAAGTAATCTTTCCAATGGTGGTGGCCTCATATTTTAATTCCTCTTGTGCAAAGAGTTACGCTTGTTTCGGTGAAGCCGCGCAGACTTTTCTCCTTCCCGGATTCATGCTGAACCACTTTTGACCAAGCAGATAACTGGTTGCTGAGACAATTGCTGGCCTCCCACCCTCCAGTGATCTTCCTGGTGCTAAAACAGAGGTACCTGCCAAAATTGAACAAAAACTAATGCAAAACGAAAGCTCGGGGACCAAAACCGCGAGGTTCGGGGTCCCGAAAACCGGCCGTTAAGCACCGAAAGTGGTGTTCGGCCACGAAGTGGGTATCAGAGGCCCCAGTGTTCCTCGTTATGATAAAACAGAGGCACTTGCCAAAAAAACGGAAAAATCGGAGATGGTTGGGCGGTCCCGAACCGAGGCACACGGCCTGACGGTCCCGAAAACCCGAACCAAGCTCCGAATGGGCAAAATGGCCTGCGGCCACGAAAAGTAGCCCACGGCCACTGAGAGATAGTCTACGGGACCACTCCCTCCCCTCAGGAAGAAAAATAGAGAAAACCGAGCCTGGTTCGCAAACCGAGGCAAAGCACAGAAGAGGGTTCGGAAGTCCGGAGGCAGGGCGCACGGCCGCGACTCTGAGATTTCTGAACGAGCGCAATATGCAACATCACTGAGCGCTCAATCGGTGACGTCTGAGTCTTAAGGTCGGTCAAAAATGGGGTGTCTACACAAATGCTCCTCCAGTTAAAGAATTTGGAAATAATCTCTGTTTTATGTAGTCATGATTAGTAAATTTACCACATTGAGCAGCGAATCTAGCAATGTGCTCTACTGTTGATTGATTTTTAGTTCCATAGAATAGGGTAAAATCTAGTATTCTGAATCCTCTTGGGTATTCATGTACCCTATCTACCCATTCTGGGTATGGTTTTCTGTATACAGGAGTCTGGACCCCCCGAGCCATCGGTCCACACATCTCCCTAACAATATCGGCAATTTGATCCCTAGGGACCATATTCTGTGCTTGCTGAACCACTACTGGTGGGACAAACACAGGGTTTGGTGGACAAACTTGTGCTTGTGGTCCTCTTGGTCCATAAGGTGGTACATTTGGGACTGGTTGGCCCTGTGGTGCAGGTTGCTGTTGGGGGTATGGGTAACCCCTTTGAGTCTGTCCTGCGAAAGGACCTGTGAAAGGTGCTGGAACAGATATTGTGTCCCTTCCATTTGTGGGAAAACCTTCTAACCCCCCGGGTATAAATTCGAATAAGGGATTATTATATCCCCTAGTGCCAGGTATGGCTTCAAACATGGGATTTGCCACCATTCTTATGCCAGTTTCTTGTACTTGGCCAGATCCACCAACTTGTGTGGCTTCATTGTTGAGTACTGAGGCATTTTGGCCTACTACAGGCCTTGAAATGGGTTCATACCAAGACTGAGACAATGGTCTTTCATAGTTCTGAGTACTAGTCTGACCATTAGATTGTCCATTAGTTTGCATAGGCTGTTTTTTTCTAGCCAATCTTTGCTAAGGGACATTTAAAATTTCCTCTGTGTGTCTTGTATTTGTTGGTTGGTGGTTATTCATTCGATCAAAAAAGGATGTTGCCTACCTTTCCATTGTGTTCATTAATTGTTTTCCCATAGCATCTACCAAGCCATCCCATGGATTTGTTGGGTGAGTAGATGGAACGGTGGATGGTCTAATTCCTTGGTTCCGTCCAATATTATGAACATATGGTTCTTGCCCAGAAGTACTGGTCTGTTCGACCAAAGGTTCTGATAGCATAGGAGTTTCCACAGGATGTGTTACCACATTCTCCTTTGGATTAGGTATCTCTACCTCTCCTTCTACGCTTTCTTCCAAGCATTCATTTTCTCCTTGTCGTCTTTGTCTAGCCATTTTAACAAGTCCCACTGAGCGTACCAAAAATATATGTTGGCTTTTTGGCTTTTCGAAGGGTATTTTTGTAAATGCGAGCGTGCTAGCAAGGATCAATCAGTCCTTACAGAAATTATAATTGCCAATCAATTATCAGACGATTATGTTTTAGTTCTTTCAAATTTCAATGAAGAGGACTTTACCGGTGGCTTGACTTAGGAGAAATTAAGAGAAATAATAATAATATGAAGAACAATCAAGTATTTCATTAAAATGAACACTTACAATAGTCCAAACTCAAATCTCGAGGAGGTTTCTGACAACGACCTACTTGAATCTATTTGAAACTACTCCTATGAATCGAAGTGCAGTGCGGGTATTTAAAGTATAGGTATTTAAAGAACAGGTATTTAAAGTACAGGAATTTAAAGTACAGGAAATGTAAAACTGGGAAAGAAAATATGAAGTAAAGACTGGTTTGTATGATCTGAGTCTGGGGGTCTTTTCTTGGGACTTCCTTGCTATTTATACTTGTCAAGGATGACCTTGAATCGCACTTCAACCGTCGAATCGCTTCCTCCATAATCGCTGATCATGCTGCCTTAGAAATAGTTCCACTACGCCATCACTTGCAATTGAGCTTCCCTCATGTATTTGAATTTGAATATAGGTGACCGTTGAAGCCACGTCACCTTGTATCTCATTACTGATCTAGTGCTACTCAGATCACTTGAGAACCAATATTTACTGCCACGTGTACGATTGGGATCGAAGATTAAAATCATCTTCCCATAATACCCTTATTCTGCCACGTATCGAATTGTAATTGGCTTTTACAAAATATGTAGCCAACAAGTTTATAATTTTTGCTTATTTAAATTATAACTAAAATTAAATTGGTTGATTTAAAAAAAATAAATCAAACAAGTCTCATATCTAAGGCAATTGTGATATATAGAAAAGAATATCATAAAGGGTGTGTTTGATTAGGAGATTGGGGGGAGATTATTCATTGTTCGGATTGCTTATCCGAAGGAGTGATTAGTCCATCGTTTTTTTTTTTTTTTAGTCCGTCGGATATGGAATCCGATCGGACTCCTTTTCCCCCATATAGGGGATTATACTATCCCGGGGGGTGTGGGACAATTTTGGAGAGACTATTTACTGTTGGGATTAGGTGATAAAATAACTATTTTGACCACCTACTATTTAATTATGCATTATATTTAGTAAAATTCAATAAAATTTAAATGTTTCAATTTAAAAATAAAATAATTTTATTTAACTTTTTATTGATGTTTTATTTTTATTTTTTTTAAATATAGATATTTTATTGATGTTTTTGTTTTCAAATTTTGTTTATATTTTATTTAATTTCATTATTTAAATGTTAATAGATGTTTTATTTAATTTCATTGTTTAATTATTATTATTTTTAAAAACAAATTTATTTAAAAAAATAACATATATTTTTGTTGATATTTTATTTATTTAATTTAAAAAAATAAATTTATTTAATTGTGTAAAAAATAAAATAATTTTTTATTTAATCTAACTAAAAATAATTAAAATATTAAAAATATGTTTAATATTATTATTACTTAGTAAACAATTTAAAAAGGGGTAAAATAGTCTTTAGTTCATTTATCCTATTCGGTCCGTCCAACCAAATATTGAATTCACTAAAAATAATCATTTCTAGACATTTAATCCCATAAAAAAACAAATCCAGACATCTAATCTCACGAAAAAATAAACACATGATATATATCCAATCCAACCAAATAGTCCGGGGGATTCATAGTTCCAGAACTCAAGTTCGATGGATTCTAATCCCCCCTTATCTAGTCTGTCCAATCAAACACACTTAAAGTGTCATAATCAAAGTCATTTCAATTCATAATCAAACTAGACAACACCTCATAAGGGGTGTTTGGTAGAGCTTAAAGCTAGCTTATATCAGCTTTTAGCTTAAATTAAGTGATTTTTGTGTGTTTGGTATAGCTCAAGGGATCAACTTTTAGCTTAAATTAAGTCAAAATTCAGCTTATTCTTTGAGTTGGGGAGGAGGTGCTTAAAAATTCAACTTAAGCGCGCAGCTGGGGGTTTGAGGGGCAAAATGACTTAAATGCCCTTACTATTTCAATTTATTACCAAGGTGTACACGTATATAAGCCAAACTCACTCATTTCTCTCTCTCGCCTAAACCAGAGAAGCGATTTCCGATGAGGGAGGTGATTTCCAGCGAACCCTAGTTCTGTCTCTCTGTCTCTATCTCTCTCTCTCTCTCTGCGTGTGTGTTCGGATTCAAATCTGAAGGAAGACAATCGATTGAGAGTGACGGTCTGCTGAAGATCTGGCCTCCGTCGTGACAGCCTCTGTCGCGATCTGGCTTCCGGCGAGGTTGCTCTGTGTTTTTATCATCGTGATCTGAACCATCGTGATCTCGGAGCTATGGCCATCTCTGAACCATCGTGACCATCACTGAACCATCGTGACCATCTCTGAACCATCGCGATCTGAACCATCGATCTAAACCATCGCGATCTGAACCATCTCAATCGATCTGAACCATTGCGATCTGAACATTACAAAATTTCGGGTTTATCATTGCGATCTGAACCATCGCGATTTGAACATTTCAACCCTAGCTCTCTCTCCCTCTTCGCGATCGATGCCAGCGTGACAACGGCTCTTTCTCTGTGGATCAATCTGAAACCCTAGCTCCGACCTTAGCGTCGGAGCTAGGGTTTTCAGATTGGTTTTGTGTGTGTGTGTGGGGGGGGAGGTACAGTGTTTTTTTAATTAAAAAAAATAATTAATAAATAAAAAATAATAATGCTAATTAATTTATAATGAAAAAATGAAAAAAAATTAATTAATGCTAATTAGGCCATTAATTGACACTAATTAATTTATAATGAAAAAAATGAAATATCACTAAAAAAATGAAAAATAATAAATGAAATAATAAAGAATAATAATAATATGAAAAATAATAATAAAGAATTACTAAAAATGAATTACTATAATAAATAATATTTGTCAAATGAATTACTAATAAAGAACTACTATAATAAATAATAATAAAGAGTTAATAATAATAATAATAATAATAATAATAATAATAATAATAATAATAATAATAATAATAATAATAATAATAATTAATGGACAAATTGATACTAATTTTAATAATTGATACAAATTGATACTAATAATAACAAATTAATAATAATAATAATAATAATTAATAATTGATACTAATTTTAATAATTGATGAGCAAATTGATAATAATAATAATAATAATAATAATAATAATAATAATAATAATAATAATAATAATAATAATAATAAAGAAAATAAATACAGATATAAATAATTAAAATGAACATATAAAAAATAATATGTACTGAAATCACAACATTAATATAAATTAGAACATGAATATTAATTTTGATGGATTAATAAATTAAACAAAATTAACAAAGAAAGAAGAGAAAAAAAAATAAAAAAAGGAAAGAAAAGAAAATAAGATGAAAAAAAAAGAAAAGAAAATAAAATAAAATGAAAAAAAAAATGTATTATAAATGAAATCATAAATTTTATATCTTATAAGGGCAAAAATGACAATTATACAGCAAAAAGTTATTTTACAGCTTATTTACCAAACATTACTCTGATACTTAAATTCATAATCTCACAGTTGCACCAAATAGGTTACCAGCTTATGTTCAGAGGTATAAGTTATAATTTGTTAAATTATAATCTATAATCACTTTTCCACAACTCTACCCAACAGGCCCATAATCAAAATCAATTTTCATCATAACTAAGAGTGCCAAACCAATAATTAGAAAAGTCTAATTTTCCCCTAATTAGGAATCCATGTTCTCTTGCTCTGAATACACTTTCAATCATAAAATATAACACAAAAATCTCAATATATGATCATCTGATTATAATTTCATAGAGACATATGTAGAAAATATATTTAGAGACCAAAAAAAAAAAAAAAAACAAATGTGTGCATCGATCTAGTGCTAAGAATTAATGTGAGAACAACCAGTGATATATACTATGCACCAAATGTTCAAATTTTGCCAAACACATACTTGTGGTTGGATATTGTTCTTGGCCTCCTTTTTTGAAGTTTCTTTAGTCATGAAATATGCAATATTTTCCAAACCAACCCAAAATGTTGTTTCCACAAATATAGCTGTTAAAGTTACAGTCAAAACGAGTATGTTTTTTGGGGGGGACAGGTGGCCAATAATTTCAGGGATGATATTAAGCCAACACAACAAGGTGCTACTTAATTAATTAATGAGAATAATAGAGACTCTACAAAATATAACCCTACAACATTCAAAATAATTTGAATCATTTATATCATCACGATATAATTCTTAAAAAATACATACACATTAGTAATCAATACACCAAGAAAATCATGGGAGTCTTCCTTTATGAAGGTCCCAAACATTGCCCATTAACTAATTCTTTTTAATGATATAGAAATTAGACCCCACCATGGAACTTGTTGATGTCACAAATGTATGCGGTTTGGTATGTTAATTGAGTCATTTCCCTCCTTTCTTATGAATCGAAAAAAAAAAAATTGAGTCATTTCCCTGTCATGGATTCCTTAATAGACATGTGTCCCTTTAGCTATTTTATATGTGCCCTAAAAAATAACGATTTGGATTGATTGGCCATGGACCCTGAGGGAATCCAAACCCAACAGGGTAACAAAGATAACTTATCTTCAGTCTATCTAGTACGGCTCATGAGCCCAACATGGGTCCAACTTTGTTATTTTGATTTGTTGATATTTTAGACCCTTTGTAGATAATTCAGAAAAAAATTAAATTAATTTTAACTATATAATTTAATCATATTTATCTTTAAAAAAGTGAACAATAAGTTTGAATTTAAAAATAATCCATCCATTATGTATATATAAACATAAACACATATAATTTAATTAAAATTGTCATATATATTTATCCAAGCTACGTTTTTATAGCACACAATATTAAGATTATTTTTATTCATGCATATGCTTGAATATTTGTTTTAAAAATATAATTATATATAAACATAAATAATTTAACTAAAATTAAAGATATATATATATAGATTAATCATCTAAATAATAAAAAAAAAGTCAATTGCTAGTATTTACATACTAGGAAGACTTATTAGAGTCAAAATAAACAAGAGACTCTTTTTTTTTTTTTTGATCAGCAAAGAAAAATTTCATTAACAGCATGAAATTAAAAGTATATGAAGATGACATGTATCGAAAAAGATTCGAAAAGTATAAAAATATCCCTACTACTACTATTCACATTCATATAACTAACCTCTTTTGATAGAGTCAGTATTAAAAAGGTAAGTATGAAGATTTAGATGGTAAAGATTCGCAATATTAATATTAGTTGTCAGATTTATCACTTTAGATATTCCCTATATCAAGAGAGATTCAACCCTATTGCAATTTATATCCAATTATTATCCATTCATAGTTTATCCACTTGTAAAAACTCTCTTTCTTTACGTTTTTCAAGCAATGGGTAGTTACCTTTTTTTTTTTTTCTTTTTTTTTTCTTCGTGGATAATTATATCCAAAAACCTTTTTAAAGATAATTACTTAAAAAGAGAAATTATTATATCTAAGCTACATGTTTATTTATTTATTTATATTTTATTTTTAGATTGGGTCTAAAGCTACAACTTCGCTGAGGTTTGTTGCAAATATCATCCAAGGATATCGGTACTTGTGTCGATATTGTTATATACTAGCATCTTCTGCTCATGCAAATACATGTGTAATATAAATATTTGTATAATATATAAATAGATAAAACAAATTTTTATTTGTGTAATTTGAAACTAAAGTAAAAAATTAAAAATAAAATAATAGTAATAATAATTATTTTGTGAATTAATTATCCATTTGTTATGAGAATATGAGTGAATTTTAAAAAAAATAATGAAGGAAAATTTAGGGAAACAAACTTAAACTTGGCATGCCAAAAAGTGCAACTTCAAAACAATAATAAGGTGTTGGTTTTATATAGTGTATATATATATTATTTCGGATAAATATTTGGTATAAGAATTAAGGTTGACTAGAAAAACTGAAAAAATCACAATTCGATTCCATTCAAACCAAATCGGTAGGTTCAATTTGGTTTTTCTAATATGTTGTTTGGTTTTGGTTCACAAATTAGGTGATCTGGTCCTCCAGTTTAGCTTATAATTTGAGATCCACGATTTTGGATTAAAACTGAATCAAATCGTTTAATTTAAAACCTATGCATTTTAATTACCATGAAATTACAACCTTATATATGTGTGTGTGTATTGATTTATTGACGTAAGTCTGTGATTGAGTTATGGAAAATGAACTGTTGAGAATGAAAAGAATAACAACTCTATTATAATAACAACTATTTACAATTTTCAATCTCTTTTACAAAATTTGAAATCGTAGTTTAAACCGAATTCGCTGTTTAAATAGTTTGGTTTCATAATTTCAATGGATTAATTTGGTTTCAAATTTTATGAAACCATATGTATTGATTTAGTTTTGATTTTATCCTAAATTGAACCAAACCAACGAGACCACGCCACTCAAAATAAAAATATAGTCATATCACTTCTTGAAAGAAAAAAATTGCATTGCAGTAATACATGATTGGATTAGTGAAAAAATATATATATATGTCCACCTAATTTTGTTTGTGACCTTTTATTAAAAAAAATAATATCACCATCACACTTAATATCTCAAAAAATTATTGAAAAAGGGTTAAACATAATTATCATGTTTTACCTCAATAAAACCCATAAAATAGTATTAATAGTGCACTTTAATATCCCTAAAAAATCATTGAAAATGCGGTTAAAGGTGAATTTTATATTTTCAATTAAAAAAAAAAAATCTTTCGTATAATGATGATAAGATAAAATCATTAGGAGTTTGTATCCTAACAAACAGAAGTCAGATAAGGATAAACATAATAATAAAATGAAAAGAAAAGGATAGAATCCACAGATGAGAGATAATAGGAGTTGATATAGTTTTGGTGTATATATATATGATCAGTTGATTCATTACTCATTTGTTTTCTCTGACCTAGTTTTCTTCCATATCTCTAATCTAATATTATATTTCTCAAACCCTTGTTTTTGTAAGTGAGAGCAAGAAGTTGAGAATGGCTGTTGGCGTAGGGATGGGTCCGGCGGGCGGGAAGGCATACCCGGGAAAGCTCACTTTTAAAGTCATGGTGACTTGCATTGTTGCAGCCATGGGTGGTTTGATTTTTGGATATGATATTGGCATATCAGGTTAACAAATCTACCCACTTTACTTTACCTATTTTTATACTCACTAATGTTGATATAGATATTTTAAATTGTTGGCAACAATACCATTTTTTTTTTTTTTTTTATGGGTTGTTATATTTTGATTTTGATTTATGTGAATTTTACGCATTATAGAAATAGGAAAAAAAACAATTTATTTTATTTTATTTTTTATGGGTTGTTATATTTTGATTTTGATTTATGCTAATTTTACACATGAGCATTTATAGAAATAGGAAAAAAATGGCAAAAATTTTTTGGTACAAATTAGTTGAACTTTGTACTTCTATTGCATCACACAACTAGTTAAAATATGTATTTGAAAATGTATTGTATGGGGATAAAATCTTGAATCATATATTTAATTTATCTCAATAATGTAATTTATTTATCAAAATTATTTTATAATTTCTTAAAATATAATTTTGTTTTTTCCAATATCTCATTTTATTATCTAAATTTTTTATAAAAATTAATATAATTTTCATTTAATTTGACAAAGTTGTATGTTCAATCACAGCCATGGAGGATATGTAGTTTATAAAGCAAAATTTTCTTTTAGAATTCTAAGAATTCATGGGAAAGATATGAAAGTTATCGTGCAATGGTACCCAAGTCTATCCTCATGTGGAAAGAATGGTGGCAATCATTCACAGATAGAGTGAACGAATTTATTCTATTTTTTCACATGATTAGTTACTTTAGCTTTCACCATGTGCTGGAAATTTCTTTTATTTTTCATGTCAAATTATCTTTGTTCCATGCACTCGTCTCTCTAACTTTTATTATGGGATTTAAAAAGAATTTGGAAGAGTTTGAAAAGTTAGTGAGGGAGGTATAATGAGAAATTTGTGATTTTTTTTTTTTTTTTTTGGTTTACATTGGTTTTTAAAAAATTAAGGTACCATTTGGTTTAGTTTTTAAATTAACATGTGAATCAAAAAACTATAAAAAAAAAAAAAAATGTTTGATTTATTAATTTTCAAAATTCTTTTTTTCCTCTCCTCTCTCCTTCTCTTTTTTTTTTTTTATTTTTTTTATTTTATTATTTTATTATATATATATATATATTAATAAATCAATTAATCATTTTTTCTCTCTCATCTCTCTTCTCTTATTTTCTTACATTCTATGCATCAATTAATCAAATTTTCGCTCATACCCATTTATTCAATTACCAAAAAAAAAAAAAAAAAAAAATACAAATTATTCCAAAATTATTTTCAAAATTCATAATCAAATAAATTTTCAATTTTTAAAATTCTTTTCAACAACTTATCTTTCAAAATGCAACTCAAAACTCTTTTAAAAAACTTAACCAAACAGAGCCTAAGTTTTAATTTTTCATATATATATATATATATATTTTATTTTTAGTGAATTTTTTAATATTTTAATTTTTTTTATATACACTTATATATACACTTATAAAATATAATATTTGTAAAAAAATATAATAATTCAGTATATTTTCGTATTATTGTATATTTATTAACTTCTTAAGAAAAATAATGACATCTACATAATTACATATAATTGAACCAAAACACGATCATTGAAATTTTCAACATTATAATTTTTTTAAATCAAATTTAGCTTCTTCTTCTTTTTTTTTATTTTTTTATTTTTTAGAGGTCCTATTAACAATGGTTTTTTTAACCCCCCTATAGACAATGGGTTTTTTTTACCCCCTATTAACAATGGTTGATTGAATAAGGTGTTGAACATGGTGTGGTGTGGTGTAGGTGGAGTGACATCTATGGCACCATTCTTGAAGAAGTTCTTCCCGACTGTCTATAAGAGGGAAGTACTTGATGTTTCGACGAATCAATACTGCAAATTTAATAGCCCAACATTGACGATGTTTACATCGTCACTGTATTTGGCCGCCTTAGTAGCTTCCCTTGTAGCTTCAACGGTGACTCGCAAGTTGGGAAGGAAGTTGTCCATGCTTACCGGTGGAAGTCTCTTTTGTGCGGGTGCCATTGTAAATGGCTTTGCTCAAAATGTGCCAATGCTTATTGTTGGCCGTATGCTTCTTGGTTGCGGTATTGGATTTGCCAATCAGGTATAAGCTTTTTGACTTCTCTCAATTGATAAACCCTAAACCCTAGTTTAACTAATGATGAGTTAATTCATCTAATGATTTTTTTTTTTTTTTTTGTGTGCGCGCGCAGTCTGTGCCACTTTATCTCTCAGAGATGGCTCCATATAAACATCGTGGTCGACTCAACATTGGTTTCCAAATGTCCATAACAATTGGTAACCTATCTGCTAACGTCCTAAACTACGTGTTTGCGATGATCAAGGGTGGTTGGGGATGGCGTTTGAGCTTGGGAGGAGCGGTTGTTCCCGCCCTAATATTCATCATTGGCTCTGTCACCCTCCCCGACACACCAAACTCATTGATCGAGCGTGGCAAACACGAAGAAGCTAAAAGAAGACTTCAAATAATCCGTGGTGTTGCCAATGTTGATGAAGAGTTGGATGATCTGGTCATAGCAAGTGATAATTCAAAGAAAGTAGAACACCCATGGCTTAACCTCTTAAAGAGAAAGTACAGGCCCCATTTGATATTTGCCCTTTTCATTCCTTTCTTTCAGCAACTCTCAGGCATGAACGTTATCATGTTTTATGCTCCGGTTTTATTCAAAACAATCGGTTTTGGAGATACTGCTTCTCTTATGTCCGCTGTGATCACCGGTCTTGTGAATTGTTTGGCCACCATTGTTTCAATTGTTTGTGTGGATAAGTTGGGAAGAAGAATATTATTCTTTTGGGGTGGAACTCAGATGTTTATTTCTCAGGTAAATTTATATCTTGTTTTGTTTATATGAACTATTTTTAAAATTATTTATTGTTGTTTAATCGTTTCCTATTATTCTTTAGATTCTCCAAAATATGTTTAGATTCTTCAAACTTGTGCAATTCACCCCAAATATGTTTATATGTTAGATTCTTTTGGGGTGGAACTTGTGCAATTCACCCAAAATATGTTTAGATTCTCCAAAACGTTTTTCATTAATATGTTTAGATTCTCCAAAACGTTTTTCATTATATTCTTTTGTTTCTTCGAACTTGCAAATTGTTTTTGTTCTTTTTAGGTCCATTCTACTCTTAATTTTTCTCACATTTTCCATTGAATTCACAAGATTTTCATCTGCGCAACGCACTTCATTAGGATGAAACTTAAGAGCATTATTCAAGAAATTTCATATCTCAACATTTTCAAGTACACTAGATCAGAAAAAAAAAAAAAAAAAAAAAAAGATTATCTCCCCCCCCCCCCCACCCCCCCCTGTTTGTTGCATTTTCCATCCCTATCTTACCATTCAAACGATATTCTTATAAAATTTGTTGGTGAGACCAATTTTTAGAAAATCCAATTTATCCTTCTATATATTATGTATTTAATTTCTATATGTTTTATTGTTACTTATTCATTTTTTTTTTCCCTGCACACATGCCTAGGTTGTTATAGCAGTTGCAATTGGTTTAAAATTCGGAATACAAGGGAACCCAACCGAATTGCCCAGGTGGTATGCAGGTGGTGTGGTGGCATTCATTTGTCTATTCGTGGCAGGTTTTGCATGGTCATGGGGTCCTCTCGGATGGTTGGTGCCTAGTGAAATCTTCCCCCTTGAAATCCGATCTGCAGCTCAGAGTATCAATGTGTCGACAAACATGCTTTTCACATTTTTCATAGCTCAGATCTTCTTACCAATGCTGTGCAGCTTCAAGTTTGGTTTGTTCATATTTTTCGGTTTTTTTGTGGCGGTGATGACTCTTTTTATATACTTGTTTTTGCCTGAGACAAAGAATATCCCAATTGAAGAGATGAATCAAGTGTGGGCCAAGCATTGGTATTGGAAAAGATTTGTTACTGATACTACTGATCAAAGTTATGGTAGAGGAGGCATTGAGATGGGCAAGGAAGACCAGTCTTGAAGTGAGTGTGAATATATTTGCTTGATTAGGGTGTGCAATGAACAAAGAATTAATGGGGCATGAAGCTGTCCAATAATTTTGCGGGATGTTGACAATCTTTTAGATTGATTTTGGGTTTTTTAATATTGGTAGTTGTTCATACACTAAGTTGTTTCAAGTGTCTAGAACCTTATGTTTTGATTTTTTTACTTTCCTTAGTTATAAACAATTGTTTTTTGATTTTCCTACTGAGATTTCAATAGTTTGCTAAATTTTTTGAGTTGTAGATTCACTTGATGGGATTGTTTTTTGATTTTCCTACCGAGATTTCAATAGTTTGCTAAATTTTTTGAGTTGTAGATTCACTTGATGGGTTTTTCCTAAACAAAATAGTCTGCAAGTAAAATTTTAACTAAATTGATGTAGTAGTGACATTCTTAAACAGAGCTACCGTACACACGGTTTTATATGGAATTGCAATTATGATAAATAATACTTTTCATTATTAAAATTACAAACTACAATGATAGATTTTTGTGTAAATTTGAACAATTTAAACTCTACTTTGCAAAATTATAAGAACCAAAATAGAATTCAAAATAAATTATATAGACTACCAGTGTATTGAAAAAAATAAATTGGTGATTCCTATAATTTCTTTTGAATTTTGAATTTTCCCCTCCATTTTTATGTATGTTATTTTTCTCATTTAAAATTCTAAAAATAAGTGATAGAGAGACCACATCACAATAAAATTGCTGAAATTAAATTTATGAGGACTAGAGTGAAACTACACTTAAAATAGAGGGACCAGTAAGTGAAATGAAATGAAATGCATGGTGAAGGGTCTGAATGTAAAATGGGTCAGGTCCAAGCCTTGGGACGGCCCAATCTGATAAAGCCCAAATCCACGTGGGTCAGATGAGTATATGGACTGATCAATCGAGCCCAGCTTCGTGATCAATAGTACGCCCAAATCCTCAAGCATTTGGGCCCAACTAGCAAGGTGTCACCACCAGAAGGCCGATCTGGGCCGAAGCCGCAGACGGGAGAGTGGGCCGAACGGATTAATACCCAACCCATCTCTGTAAACAAGCCTGGAAAAGACCGAAATAATATATACCAAGATCAATCAAGAACTTAAGTACCGAATCGAGAAGACTCATAAAGGAACGTGGGATCCGTGAGTGCAAGCATGCAGATGCCACCTCGCCAGTCCCCCACACCAGAAATCACGGAAGTTGTTAAGCCAATGGAATGTGGTTTGTTATGAGCATGCATACAATGAGAAGATACAAGGGATGGCAACTATCAAGTGGTCTGCCACGTGAACAAAGGCCGAAGGACACTGGCAAGATCTATACTCCATGAACTCACCTTGAGAAGCAAGTAAGGAACCCTATATATACAACAGAGCTTCACATTGAAGGTAATCGAACAACCCCAATCTACACCATACATACATATCCATTCTCTATAGACCGATCACTGATCACCACGCCGGAGGGGTTATCCGGCCAACCCCGGCCGGGCAGCTCTCACGGTGGTTCTTGTTGCAGGAGCCCCAGTCCCTGGATGGTCCAACTGTGAGCAGAGCCCCGATCCACTTTCATCTAGTGCGGAACCTGGTACGCACAATTAATGGAATGTGGTTTGTTATGAGCATGCTTACAATGAGAAGATACAAGGGATGGCAACTATCAAGTGGTCTGCCACGCGTGAACAAGATCTTTGGAAGGACACCGCAAAGATCTATACTCCATGAACTCACCTTGAGAAGCAAGTAAGGAACCCTATATATACAACAGGAGCTTCACATTGAAGGTAACTGAACAACCCCAATCTACACCATACATACATATCCATTCGGCTCTATAGACCGATCACTGATCACCACACCGGAGGGGTTATCCGGCCAACCCCGGCCGGGCAGCTCTCACGGTGGTTCTTTGTGCAGAGCCCCACCTGGATGGTCCAACTGCGTGGCAGAGCCCGATCCACTTTCATCTAGTGCGGAACCCAGACGCACAATTGGTGCGATGAGCGTGGATCATTTTCATCTCTAAGCTCGTGATTCAGCCGCAATGGGGATTGAGGACGTTCGCCTTCATCACATACTCCGCAGACGAAAAGACGAAGGAAAAAGGTTTGGCACTCGGCGCTTCGAGGAGCAAATCGAAACAATAATCGGACCCCGAGTCTGTCGAACATCGATTGCTTCGCCGGAGGTTCTTTCTCATCATTTCTTCTGGAGAAGGATTATAGAGATCGAATTATAGATTCCATGGGAATGGAGATACAGGAATTGAAGGCTCAACTAAAGAGAGTGTTGGGTGATCCGACGGAGAAGAGGACAGAGGCGGAGCCTTCCCGTTTGCAACGAAAGAGCTCATCTAGGGAATTACCAGTAAAGAAACTCCCCAGGAATGATTCCGGGCAACAAAGCCAACCAATCCCAACTCAGAGCGAGGCGGCAAGTAGTCACACCCGTGGGTCACGCCGTAGGAGGGCCAAGAGACAGAAGACGGGTAGTCAAGAATGAATACCCTCCTCAGACCTTCAGATGGCTGATTGGCAATAGACGAATCGAACAACATCGGGATCATTTGGACCGCATCGTTCACCAGAGAGAACATCGAAGGCCGATGACTTGTCTCTTCACCATTTTCTCCAGAGATAGAGACCATGAGACCTCCAAAGAAGTTTACTCCACCAAAGTTCCCATTCTACGATGGGAAGTCGGACCCTCTAACCCATATCATCATTTCGCATGATGATGTCCTCTCGAGCCGAGATGAGGCAATCGATGTGCAAAGTCTTCCCGCCCAAATTTGGGAGAAACCGACCGATGGTTCGATCGACTTCACCGATCAATTCATAGCCGGAAGCAGCCTCTCAAGAGTTCTTAGCTGTGTTCGTTTCCAACACAAAGATCCCGAAAGAGCCGTACACACCTGCTCGCCTCAGAAGGAGCAAGAGGAAACACTGCAGCTTATGCTAGGAGATATTGGGAAGAATATAACGATCCGAAGAAAATGTGTGCAATGAACAAATGGTCATGTCCTTCAAACATGGTTTGCGTCCGAAAGTAAGTTAAGACAATCACACTAAGCGCCCTACCACCGCTCAAAGACTTGCGCGCCAGATTGAGCAAGATGCTCGCGAGGACGATCGATTCCCATTGAGGTAGTATCGGCGAGCAAATGGCGAAGAAGAAACGGACCGAGGAGAACACCGAGGATTGCGTAAATGAGGTCGATAAGGCTAAATTACATGAAGCTATTGTGACCGTGTTCAAAGAGCCAATCTACCAATCTCGGAGAAGATCAAGAGAGAGCCCTTCTTTGTTTGGTCACGAAAATGATGGGAGATCCAAATCGGCAATCGTAAGCTTAGGTGCACCTACCATCAAGACAGAGGACACATGACTCAGAACTGCAGAGCACTAAAGCAACACTTGGAGGACCTGGTGGCAGCTGGGCACTTGAGGGAATACATAGATCAGGGCAAGGAGGTAGCCGAGTTGGGGAACCCACTTCCGGAAGTGAACGTAGAGCACCCACCCCGGCTGATAATAAATGTCATCCATGGGACAGCAGCTCCGGAATCTGAGGAAACGCTGAAAGAAGAGATCGCTAAGGCTGCCCAAATTCAGCAAATCATGTCAAGGAGACAAGATCGAAAAAGGTACGCACTGCATCAAAATCCTCCCTATGTAATCGCCTCATTTACTAGCAAAGATCTAGAAAGCATACAGCACCCACACACTGATGCATTGATCATAACTGTTGGGATTGGGAAACGATTTGATGTGAAACGAGTCCTAGTAGATCGAGGCAAAGATATACATCAGATTATGATTTGTTCAGAAAGCTTGGCCTCTCCGAGCAGCATCTCACCCCAACGGCAGTCCCGTTGGTCGGTTTCAATTCACAATGAGTGGCCGCTCGGCGCATAGTGTTGCTCAGAGCAGAACCAAAACCCTCCAGATAGAGTTCTTGGTTATTAACACACCATCCCCTTATAACGCCATACTTGGCCGCCCATGGATTCATCGCATGGAAGGCGATCCTCAACCTATCACCAGCTCATTCGTTTTCCTACGGGACACAGAGTAGAGCAGATTTCAGGGGACCAAGTTGGCCCAAACACCGCTCATGGCGGCGTTAAAACAAAGCAACTCAGAACCTGCACAGACAAGGGAAGTGGCCGAATGCCCGCTTGGAAGATGTGGGAGGAACTCCAGAGGAAAAGATGGTGGAGGATTTGGAGAAAGTCCTAATAGAAGAAGCCGATCCTGAAAAGTACTTCCTTATCGGTACCTCGCTAAGCGCTGATGAGAAACTTCAGCTGCTGGAACTGCTGAGGGAAAATATGGAGGTATTCGCGTGGTCAGCATATGATACTCCGGGGTTGGACCCAGAATTTGCGTGCCACAAGCTCAACATCAATCCTTCGGCTCGGCCCATCGTACAGAAAGGTCGGAGATCCTCAGTCGAGCACACCGAAGCAGTGATCGCCGAAGTCGAAAAACTTCTGGCCTCAGGTGCAATCAGAGAAGTACAAGACCAAAGTGGTTGTCCAATACTGATTGTAGTCAAGAAGAAGAACGGAAAATGGAGAGTTTATGTCGATTTCACCCGCTTGAACAAAGCCCGCCCTAAAGATAGTTTTCATTGCCTCGCATTGATCACCTAGTAGACTCAACAAAGCAGGCATGAGCGCATGAGTTTTCTGGATGCCTATAGCGGTTATCACCAAATACCACCGTTCGGCCCGGATCAGGAAAAGACAGCATTCATCACTCCAAGAGGGACTTACTGCTATAGGGTAATGCCGTTCGGCCTCAAGGACGCCGAGCGACCTACCAAATAATGATTCCTCGGATGTCCAGAGATCAACTGGGTAAAACCAGGGAAGCCTATATAGACGATATGGTGGTGAAAAGCAAGTTCGCTACAAGCCACCTCACGACTTGAGAGAAGTATTCAAGATCCCGAAGCCCACCACTACCTCAACGCCTCGAAGTCGCCTTGGTGGGAACAGGAAGTTCTTGGGATACATGGTCACTTCAGAGGAATTGAAGCGAATCCGGATCAAATCAGGCCATACGTAACCTCAAGTGCCAACAAAGTCTAAGGAACTGCAGAACTAGCCGATGATGGCGGTACCTTGAACCGGTTTATCAAGAACTCGACGGATGAAACCCTTCTTCCAAATTTCTTAAGGAAAAAGGCAAGATTTGAATGGAATAGTGAATGCTTCAAACACCGCAGAATCTCAAAAGATACCTCAAGACACCCCCACTATTATCCACTCCGAGCCGAGAGAGGAGTCAGATTCTATCTAGCAAGGTCGATCATGCCGTGAGCGCCGTATTGATACGGGAAATTGATAAGGAGCAAAGACCAGTGTATTACATAAGCAAAACTCTACTAGACGCTGAGACACGGTATCTACCACTAGAGAAGTTGGCTTATGCGCTGCTTATAGCCTCAAGACAGGTGCAACATTACTTCCAAGGGCACACCAGTAATGTCCTCACCGAATTCCCTCAGTGCAGATTCACGAGCCGATTTCTCCGCCGAACAAATGTGGGCGGTAGAGCTTGGTGAGTTTGACATTAGGTATCAGCCCCGAATGGCAATCAAGGCACAGGTCTTGGCAGACTACGACGCAGAATTCACACCCGCCCAGAGTACCGAACCAGGGAACCTTAGCTCGGCACAAAGCCATGCGCCACGAACAGAAAAACCCAGTAATTGAAGCATGGAAACTCTTTATTGGAAACATCCGCAACTCTACGTCGATGGTTCGTCCAATAACCGAGGCTCAAAGGTGAGTAGTCCTTATTTCTCCGTAGGATTTATCTGGGAACAGCTCTCGTGCTTACCGAAAGCTTCAACAACGAGGCCGTTATTAGCCGGCCATGAGCGCCGAACACTTCAAAGGCGTAATGCCTTCTTGTTTTCGTGATTCACGCCTAGTAGTAAACCACTTCCGGTCTATGAAACTCGGGATGAAAGGATGACTATGTACGCAGCAAGGCCGAGAGACCTACTCGTAAAATTTCAATCCATACGAGTGGAGCGCATCGGTCGGGACAAAACAGCCACGCAGATGTTCGCATGCCTAGGCTCATCAAGGACACAAAGGACGCCAGAAGAGTTTGGGTTGAGTTCATACGTAACCAAGTATCGCATCCATCCTCTGCAACAACTTAGAGCCGAAATGATGGATCCACATCTGGTCTTTTGAACTAAGCTCCCAAGACGTAAAGGAAGCCAACAAAATCAGCATAAGTCAGCTCGATTTTGGATCTCACCTTCTGGGAAACTTTACAGACGTTCTTACCTCGGCCCCTACCTCTTATGTGTGCATCCGAATCTCGTTGAGAATGTTCTCTATGAAATTCACGATGGGATTTGTGGGTGCCACGTTGGCGGGAGGTCACTGGCGCACCGAGCCCTAACACACGGGTACTGGTGGCCACGAATGCAACAAGATGCACAGCGGTACGTGCAGAGATGCGACAAATGTCAGAGATTTGCTCCACTCATTCATCAGCCAGCCAAAACTCTCACCCCACTCACCAGCCCGTGGCCCTTTGCGCAATGGGGACTGGATATTGTTGGACCATTGGCGGGAGGCAGTGGGAACAGGCGATTCATCATTGCTGGAACGGACTATTTCTCCAAGTGGGTCGAAGTTGAGGCATTGGCAAATATCAAGGAGGCTGACACAAAACGGTTTGTTTTGAGGAATGTGGTAGTGCGTTTCGGCATCCCGCGGGTACTAATCGCGGACAACGGGACTCAGTTTGATGGAAAGATCTTGAAATTGCATGCGACCTCGAGAATCGAATATAGGAACTCCTCTCCGGATATCCACAGAGCAATGGTCGGCGAAGCATCGAACAAAACCATCATCAATGGAGTAAAGAAAGCGGCTTGAGCACGCCAAAGGAAAGTGGGTCAAGAGTTACCACATGTATTATGGGCCTACCGAACTACAAAGACCGGCCCCCAGAGAAACACCTTATTCTTTAACTTACGGAATGGAGGCCATCATCCCACTTGAAGTAGGTCTCCCAACTCTTGGATCAATTATTTGAAAGCTCCACTAACGAGGAAGCCATCGCAAGCATTAGATATGGCAGGGTCAAGAGAGGCAAGACCGATCGGGCTTGAAGCATATCAAGAACAACTCATCAAGTTTTAACCAAAAAGTTTTCCCAAGGCAATTTATGCAGAGAATTGGTTTTGAGGAAGGTCATGGATCATAAGCAGTGCTCGGGCGAGGGCAAACTTGGGCGAATCGAGGGTCCTTACAAAATCACGGTAGTAGTTGGAAGCAGACTTACTACCTAGAGGATCTGAATGGCGAGCAATACCTCGCCTCGAACATATCAAATCTCAAGAAGTACTTCCAGTAGAGTCATTTTCCATCCTCTTTATCAGGATGTAAAGGCAGTTATTTGTCGACCAATACAAATATTTTCCCATTCCTCTCAGCTTTATTCAATTCTTGCAAATAGCTTTGATGTTAATCAGACAGACTTAGCCTTGGTTCTTACCAAAGCGGACTTAGCTTTGGTTCGACCAAACAGACTTAGCTTTGGTTCTTACCAAACGGAATTAGCTTTGGTTCTTACCAAACGGAATTAGCTTTGGTTCTTACCAAACGGAATTAGCTTTGATGTTTATCAAACGGAATTAACTTTGGTTTTTAACCCAAATGGCCCAGTTTCAGAACGACTGAACGGAATTTAAATTCAGTTAGCACTCAAACGTGCCAAGTGGTATAGCTTGGTGGAAAATGTTTGGCAACTGGATTGGAATTTAGCCAAGTGGAATTGCTTGGTGGAAACCGCACTAATATATCTTAAGAAAACATCTCCATTTAGCTAAGTGGCATTGCTTAGTGGAATCTACACTGATATAACCAAAGCACACGTCTGTGCACCCACATAATTTCTTAAGTATCAATGCAACAACACTTCAGTACAGATTCAAACGAGCAGAGTTGAAACAGACTCAATAATTTCGATCTCACTTAGCTCCAGGTGGGGGCAAACAATTGTTTTCTTACAAAACCAACCTGGACCTAAGTAAGACCCGTTAGCCACGCCGATCACTAGTTCGGCCCCGAGGTCCTAACAGTGCTCGGCCGGGGGCAAATGGGGGCAATGCCACGCAAAACATCAGTTCGGCCCTAAGTCCCAACAGCGCTCGGCCGGGCAGCTCTGTTCGGCCCCGAGGTTCCAACAATGCTCGGCCGGGGGCAAGCAACATAGAATCAGACAGAACATCCATTTAAAAAAAGCAACACAGAGCCAGACCGAGCATCTATTCGGCCCCGAGGTCCCAACAATGCTCGGCCGGGGGCAAACAAGTATGAGAAATGTTCAAACATAGCAGCTAAAACAACATCAAATTGCAGAGTTCAAGAAAAAAGGAAGTCATATCATCCAAGCAAAGGGCACAGAAGGCCTCATAACCAGCAGTAAAAAAAAAAAAAAAGGAAAAGAAATTGTCTTCATCAGAACAGAAATATAAAAGGTGCAACTTTCAACCTTTCAACAATCAATTCTCATCAACAGGCAGTTCAGGAGTAACATCAGCAACTTTGTCAAGATCATCCGGGAGGAAGCGGAGAGGGAGCTCCAACTTCCTGAGGAGTAGGAGCTACCTTAACCACATCCTCCGTGGCTTCGGTTTCCAGGGTGGCAACCCCTTCAATGTCCATCGTTTCAGTAGCAACATCCATGTTCTGGGTCTTATTCACAGGGTCATCTTCGTGGAAACATCGGCGAGGATAGGGCGATCTTCAAACCGGAGGACTTCGAGAGAACAGGACATCACAATGTCTGAGAAGAGCCTTCAGAACCATTGCGGCTAAGGCCTTTGGTCGGCCAACCTTCGCAAAAGCTTATCTCGCGACACTGAACCTCGTCCTTGTATGCGGCTCGGCTTCATCAGCCTTATTGCGAAGATTGGCCTCCGGTCAAGACGCTCGGCGGCCATTACAAAGAATAACGGCCTCCAGTTCGGCCACCTTCCCCTCAAGTTGAGCTTGGGCCCCAATGGCAACCTCCTTCGATTGTTCAGCGGACGCGACAATTTTGTTCAAACGGAAGGCCTCCCTCTCAGCGGTTCGGCGTCCTTCCTTCTCCGACTCCAGACTCACTGTCAGTCTTTCCGCATTCATTGCAGCTTCCAGCACGGCCCTTTCCAGCTCCTCAGCTCGGGTAATGGACAGGTGCATTCTCTGGATACACTGTGAAGGACAACAAAAAAAATCTTAGAAAAACGAAAGATAGCAATGCAATAGTGAAGCTAAGGAAAAACAACTTACAGCGGTCAACATTTGAAGGGTCCCCTTCATGATAGGAATATCACGAGGCCCATTATGTCCAGCCATATCAACGGGCATCAACAAAAACTTGGTTAAACTAAAGGCAAACTCCTGCGAGGCAACAACAGAATCAGAGGTAGAGACGGGCCTGCCATCATATGATATCGGTGGCTCCCATCTTTCAAAAGTTTCATCTTCAACGGGGTCCTGAGAGGTCTCCCCCACCACAGCCTTTCCGGTTTCCCTTCTCCTCCTTTTTGCTCGGGCAGCGACCGAAGCGGAGGGCTCAGCGGCAGTTACTGGGGTCCCAGAAGCCCCAACCTCCATCTTCACCTCCATGAGGCTCTTCGTCTCGGTCTTCTCCACGGGGACTTGCAAAGCGCTAGGGGCTCCGAAGGCCTCAGCCTCTAAGTCCACCAGCACCCTCCTCTTTGCTACTGATCCGCTCCCTGCGGCCGGGGAAGGCGCTCCTCAAAGATCTTCAACAGTGCGGCGCCTCGGAACCAGTGGGGTAAGAGACACCTCGGTCTCGGTATCAGAATCCAAAAGAGCAGCAGCGAGTCTCGCCTTCTTCGGCATAACAGAACGGTAACTTGACTGATAATCCAACAACTCAGGAGCAGACCTCTTCTTGTATCTCAAGGCAGCCTTGATGGCTTCAGCGTTCTCCCGATTCGGTCTTCGCTGGAAACGGGAAGGTTCTGTAAAAAAAGAAGACAAAACCATCAGAACAATACTCAGAACGAAGTAAGAAACATATAAGGCATTAAAACAAAAAAAAAAGGAGACTCAGACCTGGATAGCCATCTTTCTGTGGCATCCTCTCGGTGACCGAATTCGGTCCCGACAGAAACTCCCGATTCCACCAACTTGCAAGTAATCATCATTATGTTTGTGCGAGTCCGTGATCCGGTGACTAGATGACAATCGCCAGAATCTAACACGAAGGTAGTATGTACTATGGTCTTTATTGTGAGAAAGGGTGTAACATCCCGAATATCCCAAATATCAAGATTCAAACCTAAGCGCCTATTGAGGCGCACACTCCACGGAACGCGGAAAGATTCTGAACTGCGCCGGGTCAATCGACTGATGCAAGAAGCGCGCAACAACGGGTCAAGAGGAAACCGCACCCTCCTCGGCGATAGCGGCAGGAAAACGCGGTGTTCCTCGTGCCCATGCGCTTGGCATCTACCTTCGCCCGATGACAGGGTAACATCATGAGGAATGTTGTAATCTAAACGAAACACGGCCATGGCTTCCGGGGTATCGACCAGAGAACGGAATTTCCCCATTTAATTAGACTAGTGGGGCAGAAACGAAACACCAGACCAGAAGATTGAGACAGAAAGAGAGGAAGAATCGTAAGAAAACTTACGGCGGAAACCACGAAGCAAGAATCAGCGATGAAAAAATGGCCCAAGCGGAGCACCGGCGCGATCAATCCAGCGGAATGGGAAGAGGCTCTCTCTCTCTCTCTCTCTCTCTCTTTCTTTCTTTGGAACTCACAGGAGGGACGAGGAGATCAAATCAAAGGGTTTGAATCAACAGCCTGAGCATTTATTGCGTTAGTCGGCGTGCAGGCACACAAAGCACGATCTTCGAGATGGAATCGACGCATAATCTCGTGACACCTATCGCGCGTTGCCACGTGTCACATGAAAGGACGCATGCAGGAACCGTGTGTCAGGAATGAACCGTCATTAAGGCCGAACTGGGGAGAAGCCGAAACGACGCGACGCTTCGAAGGCAGAACAATAGCTCCCCCCAGGGGAACCCTGGCGCGAGCTAGGGGGCAAATGAAGGGTCTGAATGTAAAATGGGTCAGGTCCAAGCCTTGGGACGGCCCAATCCGATAAAGCCCAAATCCACGTGGGTCAGATGAGTATATGGACTGATCAATCGAGCCCAGCTTCGTGATCAATAGTACGCCCAAATCCTCAAGCATTTGGGCCCAACTAGCGATGGCGGTCGGCCACCAGAAGTGATCTGGCCGAAGCCGGGGACGGGAGAGTGGGCGAACGGATTAATACCCGACCCATCTCAGTAAACAAGCTCGAAAAGACCGAGCAATATATACGATCAAATCAAGAACTTAAGTACCGAACTGGAGAAGACTCATAAAGGAACGTGGGATCCGTGAGTGCAAGCATGTGCAGGATGCCACCTCAGCAGGTCCCCCACACCTGAAATCACGGAAGTTGTTAAGCCAATGGAATGTGGTTTGTTATGAGCATGCTTACAATGAGAAGATACAAGGGATGGCAACTATCAAGTGGTCTGCCACGTGGAACAATCTTTGGAAGGACACTGGCGAGATCTATACTCCATGTACTCACCTTGAGAAGCAAGTAAGGAACCCTATATATACAACAGGAGCTTCACATTGAAGGTAACTGAACAACCCCAATCTACACCATACATACATATCCATTCGGCTCTATAGACCGATCACTGATCACCACGCCGGAGGGGTTATCCGGCCAACCCCGGCCGGGCAGCTCTCACGGTGGTTCTTGTTGCAGGAGCCCCAGTCCCTGGATGGTCCAACTGTGAGCAGAGCCCCGATCCACTTTCATCTAGTGCGGAACCCGGTACGCACACATGGCTCTGTATATAAATTAAATTTAGTTTGCAATTTGAAATGAAATGCATGGCTCTGTATATAAATTTTGTACAGAAAAATTAAATTTATCTTTATGGCCTTCTGGAATTCGAGGCCTAGTCTCATGAAATAGCTGCATGGGCATGAAAATATTTTGCATTAATTGGTAAACACAAAATAGTTGTTTTATTTGTAATGAATTTTTATTTATTTATTTATTTTTAGTGAATTACATGTGAGAATGAAAATTCTAATAAAATTATCATTTTATTTCACTTTCATTCTAATTTGAGTGAGCCAAATATTACCTTATAGCTAGTTCAGTAAACATGGAACAACAAAATAAGTGTACAACAACAAAAATATATTTGAATTTGTCTCCTGTGTTGCCCACTAACACTTGTAGCTATACAGATTTTACAAACCAGTAATACTACGTCTATAGAAAATTTACACAAAAAAGAAAAAGCATAATTCCTGTAACATATTTTATAGATAAATTTGGTTCTCGTGTCAGCCTAATTGGTTACAACTGTTAATATTTTTTAGGACAAATTATACTATCAGTCATTATATTTTATTCATTGTATCATTTTCGCTCCTACACTTTTAATTGACTTGATTTTGACCATTAATTTTAGATTTTGTGTCTATTTGGTCGAATTGATAATATCGTTAGTTCTTTTTAATAAAAATTATCTCTAAATTGGTTGATGTTAACTTATTGAGTTTGGTGAGTTTATAATTTTGCTCTTAAAAATATGACACATGACACTTATATAAATATTTTTTATAAAGAAATACTAAGAGTTGTAACGAATTGAACCAAATTGAGACAAAGTCATAAATTCAAGGTTAAAATCGAACTAATTGAAATTACAAGGATAAATGACACAAGGACCAAAATACAGAGATTACCGTCATAATTTTTTCTATTTTTTAATGAAAAATATTCACATAAGTGGCATATGTCATGATTTTAGAGATTAAATTATAAATTCAGTGATTATTTTTTGTCAAAAATACTTATGGTGTTATTAATTGAACTAAATTGACACAAAATCTAAAATTAAGGGTAAAAAATTGAGCTAATTGAAAGTGTAGGAATCAAAATGTAATTAGATTAAATTGATACAAAATCTAGGATTAAGAGTCAAAAATTGAGACAAAGTCATAAATTCAAGGTTAAAATCGAGCCAATCGAAATTATATGGACAAATGACACAAGGATCAAAGTACAGAGATTACCGTCGTAATTATTTCTATTTTTTAATGCAAAATATTCGCATAAGTAACATATGTCATGATTTTAGAGATTAAAATTATAAATTCAGTGATTATTTTTTGTCAAAAATACTAATGGTGTTATTAATTGAACTAAATTGACACAAAATTTAAAATTAAGGGTAAAAAATTGAGCTAATTGAAAGTGTAAGAATCAAAATGAAATTGGATTACACTACAAGAAAAGTGGGTATAAAACATGGAACTTTTTTGCGGCGTGTATACCGCTGCAAAAAGTGGTCTTTTGATTTTGTGACGGCATATGAAGCCGTCTTAAATAATGTTTTCTGCGACGACAGTTTCTCCGTCGTTAATAAGCACGCAACAAAAAGTCACTTAAATACGGAACTATTCGCGACGGCATTGTTTACCGTCGCAAAAACTTTTTTTTTTAGACAGGATAAATTTACCGTCGCAAATAGTGGATATTTGTGACAGGATATCTCTGTCGCAAAAAAAACCCTTATTAAAACGACGTCGTTTTATAAATGGATTTGATCATTTGTGACGGTTTTTCCATGCCATCGCAAATAGTACTAAAAAATTTCATCTCCCCCCTTCAGCCGAAATGGTGCTCGATCAAATTCCCTAAAATCCCCAAAATCCCCAAAATCCCTAAATCCCCAAAATTTCTAAATCGAGTTCGTGTATCACAATCACAGAGACGAGTTCGATGGCGATCTCTCTCTGTCTCTTGACGAGAGACGACGGTGACGGCTAGCGATGTTCGAGTTCACCGACAATCACAGCGACGGCGGCGAGTGTTCACCGACGATCTCTCTCTCGACGAGCGACGACGGCTAGCGGTGGTGCGGCGATGGCGATATTTATCTCTCTCTCTCGCGCCTGAGCTCGGTCGGTAGGTGATGGATCTGTGTTTTGTTGAATTCAATCTCTAATTGAGATTGGAGCATTATATGAATTTTGAGCAATTTCAAAATTCCTCCTGTAGCTTTTAACTACTTTTCTAGACTTCTGTGGGTGATCTTCACGAAGAATTAATACTAGCATCTCATACAATGCATTTTTTTATTTATTTCTAATTGAACTTCATTTTTAAATTTTATTTATGTTATTTATAAATATGTAGAAAGCTGCTTCCAATAAATGACTTAAAATTATCGATGTCGTAGGGCAAACAGATGAGAAATATTTTTTTTCCCCCTAAATTATGTAATGCATTGTAAAGCGAAGTTCATCTTATATTTTTGAATAGTAGAATATGTGTATTTTTCGTTACCATGAGGTCTGCACATCTATTCCGTTGATATTTGCTGTCTTGATTTGCCAATGAATTCAATTTGGTAGTATCTTCCATTTTTCAGTAAACATGGAAGTCAAGTAGTCAAAAATTTTGCAAGAAATTGATAACTCTTGTCTTTAACTGATTAGCACAGATTAAAACAAAAAAAATGTAAATAAAAAATAAAGATCAATTTGGGATATTTATATTCACTTCTTTCAAATTGTTTTGGACCTGACTGTTGTGGTTTGCTATGTAAGGCTGTAGAGGGAATATTGGAGAACTGGTCAAAGATAAAAACCTGTTATTCTGGAAGCATGGGCTAAGAATAGGGATGCTTTAATAGAAATTTTTGGAAGGGTGAGGGATGAATGGATGGACAACGACTTAGCTACTTGGATTGGTGCAAATAGGTGACTTTCCTTAATTATTTGCATTGACATTGAGATGCTATCAAAATTTACAATAGTTCTAATAAATCCGTTTGAAACTTTTTTTTCTTGAATGTTAATTTCTAAAACTCTTGCAAACGAATGATTTTTGTAGATAAAATGAAAGGGATAATAGAACTAGCAAGTCTTGGACCGAAAAGTCCTAAGTACCATAGGATTTGGTGATTTATTGATTTCCCTTCTAACATGCTAAATATGAATCATAAGAGACAAACAATTCTTTAAGGGATATTCTGTAAGGCCAAGCTTTATCTAGAAATATTCTTAACCCAGTTTCAACAAAGATTGATGCCACATATAATGGCTAATAATTTAGATTTAAACAATTTAGCTGGAAGCTAATGCATCAATATATTCCTTAATATAGATTTTTGTACCAGAATTGAAGTAAACATGTGATTTGGCTTTTAGCAGTAATTATTTCGGGCTAAAGAGACAAAAATGATAATGATAGTTTGTGAATCTGTAAAATTTTCTCGTCTTTTTACTTTATGCCATATACCAAACCTGAAATATGTGTGTGTCACATGGTAGTGAAGAAAGAAATGATTTGCACATTGCTTGTTGCTATGAAGTGACAAACAGTTGAATTAGCATACTTGAAAATTCATCTTTGAGTCAAGCAAGAGTGTTGAATGGAGAAGCATACTATCATGTGCTATATATATAAGAGCATATTAGCTCAAAATAAGTGAGGACTTACTTCAAAGATTCTGACAGACTAATGCATCCTTAACTTATTACTGTGACCTGTCCAATATTGGTTAGTTTCAATTGATGAACATATTGTAAACCAACTACGAACTATCTGAGGATAGCATTTGGCCCAATAGCTCAGGCCCTTGGTTGTTTCCTCACTAATCGGGATTTGAAGCCCACTAATCCCCTCTTCCTTTAGGATAATTAATATGTGATATTATGTCTTATAATTATATTTTGACCCTTACATCTCATTATTACCCTTACATTTGTTGTAATTATATTTTTTTCTAGGGTATATTTGTTTTGCATGTGAGATGTATATCTCCCAATAAGTTTGCCTGAAGCAAATTAATAGTGGGAAACACATATGCATGTGGAAAATGACTGGCATTTAAATATATTGTTGAGAAGATTACAAAAAAAGTAAAATGCCCATTTGAGAGAAGTACAGATGATGGATAAGAGTTGGATTGATTTGCCAAATACGATGTCAAGGGAATACATTAATAGGATTGATCAGTTCCTTGTGTTTGCCTACCAATAGAGTTGAAGGTTCGATGATTAGTTGTTTGTGTAGAAAATGTGAGAATCGATACCATCTTGTATGAAAGGGGTATATGGGAGCATCTGATTTTGAATGGTTTTTTAAAAAAGTACAAACATTGAATTAATCATGGGGAATCTTACGTATCTCTGCATGGTAATCAAGAGAATGAAACATTGACTAATTTAGACATTGGGGACGATATGGTTGGAATGATACAAGGGGCTATGGGAAATCCATATGCCATACAAGTATTGAGGGTAATGAATCATAGGGGCTTGATCCCCATGCATCTAAACCCTAACTCGGTCCAAATGCAGAGACTGCAAAGTATTTCAAACTTTTTCAAGATGCACAAAGTGAATTGTATCCAAGTTGTCAGAAGTTCACATCTTTGTCATTCATTGTTCGACTTCTATATCTGAAGGTGCTTAATCAGTGGATAGACAAGTCTGTTGACATGTTGCTTGAGTTATTGAATGAGGCGTTCCCGTTGGGTGTGAAACTCCCGGACTCATATTATAAAGCTCAAAAGGTCACAACAGATTTGGGCTTTATGTATGAGACGTGGGATGCATGTCCCAACAGTTGCATGTTGTTTCGAAACGAGGACGCCAATCTTGATAAATGTGTCATATACAACAGTTCAAGATGGAAATCAAATGGTGATGGTGGTTCAAATGGTCCTAACAACGGTGGCAAACGAATAGCTACAAAACAAATGAGGTATTTTCCTTTAAAGCCAAGGTTCCAGAGGTTGTTTATGTCATCCAAGATGGCTAAGTTAATGAGATGGCATGCAGAGGAATAAATTGATGACAGTGTCTTTAGGCATCCTGCAGACTCCCTTACATGGAAAGATTTTGACCGTCGGAATATTGACTTTAGTAATGATTGCCGAAGTGTAAGGCTTGGCTTAGCATCTGATGGTTTTAACCCATTTAGGACGATGAACATAGTTCATAGCACTTGGCCTGTTGTACTCATTCCATACAACTTGCCGCCATGGATGTGCATGAAGCAACCATTTCTAATTTTATCTGTGCTTATTGACGGCCCGAAAGGACCTGGTGACAAGATTGATGTGTATATGCAACCGTTGATTAAGGAGTTGAAAGAGCTATGGAATGATAGTGTCTCCACATTTGATGCATCAACAAATCAAATGTTTCAAATGCATACAGCATTACTATGGACAATTAGTGATTTTTCTGCATATACAAACTTGTCATGTTGGAGCACTAAAGGCGAATATGCATGTCCTTGTTGCAATAGGAAAACTACATCGTGTTGGTTGAAGCATAGTAGGAAACAATCATACTTGGGTCATCGTAGATTTTTACCTAGTGGCCATAAATTCCGAAATGATAAAGTATCATTTGATGGTAGTCGTGAAGTCGATTCAAACCAAAATTGTTGTATGCGGAACTAAGATCTTTGCTACAATTAAAATCTGAGGGTATTTTACCCCAATACAAGAGGGATGACCTTAAGGAGAGGCATAAGAGACAAGTAGAAAAGGAGAAAGTTGGACATCGCATCCATAGTTGGAAGAAAAAGAGTATCTTTTATGAACTGCCATATTAGGAGCACAATCTAATAAGATACAACCTCGATGTGATGCATATAGATAAGAATGTTTGTGACAATGTGTTGTGGACAATATTAGGGGTTCTGAGGAAAATCGAAGGATGGTGTTAATGCTCGGTGTGATTTACAAGAAATGAATATTAGAAATCCCCTACATTTGCAGTTAAGAGGGTCGAATAAAGCTTATTTACCATCGGCACAATTCACCATGACCAAGGATGAGAAAGATTTGTTCTTGAAAGTATTGAAGGAAGCTAGAGTTCCCACGGGTTCATCCAATATATCGCGTCGTATGCTTACATGATAGAAGTATTGAGAGTCTTAAGAGTCACGATATTCATATTCTGATACAACAACTAATTCCATTGGCTATTCAAAGATCGTTACCGAAGAATGTAATTGAACCTTTGATTGAATTGAGCAATTTCTTTAGACAATTGTATTCCAAAGTGAATCGTGCGACAGATTTGCAATATATTCAAGATCGTATCGCCGTAACACTTTGTCATTTAGAGAAAATATTTCCTTATACTTTTTTTGATATAATGGAGCATTTGCCTATACATATAGCTGACGAAGCATTATTGGGTAGAGCGATTCAGTTTCGATGGATGTATCCAATTGAGAGGTATCTTCTTACTTTGAAGCAATATGTGCGTAATAGAGCTCATCCAAAAGGTTCAATTGCTAAAGGATATCTTATGGAAGAATGCATGAATTTTTGTGCACAATATCTCAATGATGTGAAAACCAAATCTAATCGACCCGTGAGAAACTACAGTGGTGATGATAATCTGGGTCGTGCTGTTGGTGAAAGCACAAGCTTTTATCTTGATAATACTTCTTGGGTACAAACTCATCGGTATGTCTTATTCAATACAAGCGCGGTTCAACCATTCATAAAGTAAGTTATGTCACTCACTCAATATTTTATTATGTTTCATTGAATTTTGAACCAAGTTTTTTTTTTTTTTGGTAAAATTTCAATCTACACAGCAAACACCTTGAAGAACTTAAGGTCAAAATGCCTCGTGTTGACGATCATCAGCTTCGGCGTGAACATTTTGAAACTTTTTACATTTGATTCAAGGAATATGTATGTATTTAATCTACAGATTCTATTTACCTAAGTCGAACTACATTTTAAATTTTACAAATTTTTTTTTTTTTAAATAGGTTTAAACTTTGCGAAGGACTAGTGATGTCACATTTTTTGAAGAGATTATTGTATTGGCAAATGGTCCTCATAACTTGGCAAGGAGGTTCAACAGGTATATAATGAATGGGTTTCGGTATTGAGTAAATGCCATGGATGACCGTCGAGCCACACAAAATTGTGGTGTAGCTTTGAAGGCAAATACCATAAGTTATGCTAGTCGAAAAAACAAGAATCCTCGTGTGGGGTCTGTGTACTATCATGGACAATTGACAGATATTGTTGAGATTCGATATTTCAATGAGAAGAAGCATGTGTTGTTTAAGTGTGATTGGATTGACAACATTCACGGGAATATACAAGATGTCTTCAATTTCACATTGGTCAACTTCAATCATTTGTTGTACCGAGATGATCGAATTACCAATGAACCTTTCATCTTGGCATCCCAAGCAAAGCAAGTTTGGTATGTTGTAGACCCATTAGAACCAGACTGGCAAGTAGTGGTGAAGATGTTTCAAAGAGGTTTATTTGATATGAATTTGATTAATCCAGAAATCGAGCCATATATGAGCCAACAATTAGAAGAAAACATAATGCTCTGTGATGAAGAAGTTGGTTGGGTGAGGGAAGTCGCAGAAGGAGAAACACTTGATGTGGAAATAGGTGATCTTTAATAAACATCGATATTGAATTCAGGCCAAGGTTGTAGTTAATGTTCAGTTTCTTAATTTACTTTGTCATTGTAATTGTATTAGTTCAATTAATGTCATATTATAGTTGATTTAAAACCATTCTCTACGTTTCTAATGTCAATTAATGTCACGGCACTTGAAGATTATTATGGCAAGGAAGAGGAAGCCTGGTCATTCCCTACGCATGATGTCCGATGTGGTACGTAAGAGGACATCAGCGGCACCACCATCAGAGGAGGCATCACATTGACCACCATCAGAGGGGCCATTAGTGCCACCACTATCTGACCAGCCACCGTAACGACCACTATTAGTGGCACCACCCTGAGATGAGCCATCACAGCGAGCACCATTAGTGCCACCGCATCGGCCACCATCAGTGGCACCACAACAGCTATCATCTACTCAGCCTCCACGCCTACCGTTGGTGCGTCCACCATCAGTGGCACCACCATTAGAGGAGGCATCACAACGAGCACCATTAGAGGGGCCATTAGTGCCACCGCATCGACCACCATCAGTGACACCACAGCAGCTATCATTTACTCAGCCTCCACGCCTACCATCAGTGCGTCCACCATCAGCGACACCGCAGCAGCTATCATCCCGACTAGAGTCATCAGCTTATGAGCCATCCGCAGGTATATAAATTTGCTTTGATTTGTATGAAAATTATTTAAATATATATTTATTTGTTCTTATTACACATAACTTTTTTATTCTCATTGTATTTTTCAGACCCTTCGACTTCTTCACAGCCCACCTCAGGTATAAGAAATTGATTTGTATTGACATTATTTAAATTTGCATTTGTTTATTATCATTACATATTGTTTATTCTTATTGTATCTCGTAGGTCATGTTAGTTCTTCATCAACCTCAAGTAGGCGTGGTAGAGGATGTGCCAAGGGCATTAGGGAGTGGGGTATTGGGACAAAGTTGGACATACAATTTGATGAAAATTACTGTCCAATAGGGGATAACGTGTCTAAGTTAACTACTCAACTTGGCATTATTGTGCGGAATGGTAACATTGTTCCTCTTACTTTTCTTGACTAGAACACTGTGCCTGATGATATTCTTGATGCTATCTGGAAGGATGTGAAGGTAAAAGTATATTTTTGTCCAAAAATTTAAATTCCAAAATTGTGTTATTATTATTTAAACTTTGAAATTGTGTTTTATAGGACAATTTGAATATATGTCCAGAGGAGTACAAGCCAATTTGCATGAAAAACTGTAACAGCATACGGAAGGATCACAAGAATAAGATTAAGTCTAAGTATTTCAAGCCTAGAACTTCTGATCCTAATATGAAGAATGATGTTCCTTTGCAAATTGTGTCAAGCTAGTGGGAAGAACTTGTGGAGTATTGACGTACTTCCGATGTTGAGGTATACAAATAAGTTATATGTATGATATGTAAACATACAAATCATATTTATATATTTACATTTGTTGAATCTGTTATAGAAAATTACAACTAGGAACGCTAAAAATCGGCGAGCTCACGGCATAGCTCATACCACAGGGCATACTACTTTCGCTCAGATACGGCATGAGGTTTATATTTTATTGTTTTATTTTTTTTTATATAAATAAACATTGTATATTTTCAAATTATTTGGATTCTAATTTTCATATTTCCAAAAAAATGTAGATGACCAATAAGGGGGAGTCTACTGATAAGATGAATGTTTGGCTTATGACATATAGAGCAGATGACCCAGAGGTTATCCAGACCTTGGTAGTTTCCAAACACCTTTGATTGTATTTAAAGTTTATTTTTTATTTTTTGTGTGTCAACCATCTTAATTTGGCATATACTTGTATGTCTTATTCAATACATAATGAGTTTAATGGTCAATTCTCTATGCTACATGAGGATTGTCGGACTTTGGAGGCTAGGAATGCCATTTTCCATGAGTTGATAGGTCATGACGGACATGGATATTGTCGCACATACGGGAGAACTATGCCTCAGAGAGCAGTGTATAAAAATGGTGCTGGGTTATCACAGTTAACACCCCTGCCATCGACTATTGTTCAGATCACCTAGCAGGTTCGTGCGGAGCTAAAGGATGAGTTGAGGGAGGAGCTGAGGGAGGAGATGCGAGCAGAGTTCTTTACACATTTACAGCAGATGAGAGCTGAGATGATGGCCTTTGTGTCACAGAGGGTGAGTGTGAATTCCAACAGACAGGTTCGATATAAATTAAATTGTTTGATAGTTAAATTTTCACACAACATTATGTATAAAATTCGAATATGATTAATACATTATGCATTGACTATCATAGGTTCCTGATGCATCGAGTGGCCACCGGGCATTTAGGGAATCTGCAGAAGATGAGAATCCATATACACCACCACCAGAAGATCAGGTATAAAATATATCTTTACATTCTAAGCTAAAATGTATCTTTGTATTCTAAGCTAAGAGACTTGTGGGAGAAGACGTGACTCAAATTGGGTTCCCAGATTGGGAGTTAGAACCGAATTTCACTTTAGGCAAACTAATTCCTTAAGAAACTTGAATTCGATGTGTTGACACCCCAAAATCACCAAACGGGGGGAGTTAGAGTTGGATATCACTCTAGGCAAACTAGTTCCTTAAGAAACTTCAATTCGAGATGTTGGCCTAAAATCACCAAACGGCATCGGTTTAGCACAAAACTTGGCACACACGACTGCCTAGGCACGAGAGACTTGTGGGAGAAGATGGGACTCCAATCAGATTCCTGGTTTGGGAGTTAGAGCCGTATTTCGGTCTAGGCAAACTAGTTCCTTAAGAAACTTGAATTCGAGGTGTTGACGTTCCAAAATCACCAAACGGGGTCAGATCGGCACGAAACTTGGCACACATGACCGCCCAGGTACGAGAGACTTGTGGGAAAAGACAGAGCTCGAATCGGGTTCCCGGTTTGGGAGTTAGAGTCGGATATCACTCTAGGCAAACTAGTTCCTTAAGAAACTTAAATTCGAGGTGTTGACGCCCCAAAATCACCAAACGATGTCGGTTTAGCACAAAACTTGGCACACACGACTGCTTAGGCACGAGAGGCTTGTGAGAGAAGATGGAGCTCGAATCGGGTTCCTGGTTTGGGAGTTAGAGTCGGATATCACTCTAGGCAAACTAGTTCTTTAAGAAACTTGAATTCGAGGTGTTGACGTCTCAAAATAACCAAACGGCATCGGCTTAGCACGAAACTTGGCACACACGACCGCCTAGACACGAGAGACTTGTGAGAAAAGATGGGACTCCAATTGGGTTCCCGATTTGGGAGTTAGAGCCGTATTTTGGTCTAGGCAAACTAGTTCCTTAAGAAACTTGAATTTGAGATGTTGACGCCCTAAAATCACCAAACGACGTCAGTTTAGCACGAAACTTGGTACACACGACCGCCTAGGCACGAGAGACTTGTGGGAGAAGATGGGACTCCAATTGGGTTCCCGGTTTGTGAGTTAGAGCTGTATTTTGGTCTAGATAAATTAATTCCTTAAGAAATTTGAATTCGAGGTGTTGACGCCCCAAAATCACCAAACGTCGGTTTAGCACGAAAATTGACACACACGACCGCCTAGGCACGAGAGACTTGTGGGAGAAGACGGGGCTCGAATTAGGTTCCTGGTTTGGGAGTTAGGGCCGGATTTCTGTCTTGCCAAAATTATTTACTTAACTATCTTTGTAATTATATAGTAGTTAATTTTTTTATATTTTTTTGTAATTAAAATATTAACACATAATTATATTGTCATTAATTATTTTTATTTTTTATTTTTAGATATTTCCTGAGTAACAGTTTGCTTCTTGTGGAATGCAAGTGTGTGAAGATTGCGACTAACTTTTGTTTTTGTAACCCACGGAAGAATCATGACGAAAACTTTTATTTTTAATTTATGTTATTTAGATTTGTGAACAACATTATGTATATATTATGCAACATTATGTAGTGGGATAATTTTACTGATGTGTTGTTATGAATGGAAGAATATTTTAATTATGGATAAATTTTTATTTATATGCTAGAATTTTTATATTATTATGTAGTGGGATAATTTTGCTGATCTGTGTTTTTTTAGTTATTTTTTATTTAATATAGGTAATTTTCATATTTTTAATAATTTTATTACAAATTTTTTTTTTTGAGACGGCACCACACCGTCTCAAAAAAAATTAGAACCAGGTTTTTTGCGACAGTAGTATAGCCGTCGCAAAAGATATTGGCATTAATTAGTTGAAACAAAAGACTTTTAGCGATGGTATTCTTTACCGTCGCAAATAATATTTTTAGAGACGGCATGTTTGCGGTCTCAAATAACAGTTGAAACAAAAGACCTTTAGCGATGGTATTCTTTACCGTCGCAAATAATATTTTTAGAGACGGCATGTTTGCAGTCTCAAATAACCATTTAACGACGGTATTTTTTCCGTCGCAAATAACCCTTTTAGCGACGGCACCATAGTGCCGTTTCAAAAAATTCAGATTTCCACGCATTAATACCGACCGCATTTTGCCGTCGCAAAAAGGTATTTTTGCCGTCCCAAACAAGAAGCGACGACGTTATACCGTCGCTAAAACTCTTTAGCAACCCCCTTTGTTGCGACCTCCCTCTTGCCATCTCTAAAAGCCAGTTGCCATCGCAAAAAAGCTTTTGAGATGGCGTTTTGGGTATTTGCAACGGCATTTTACCATTGCAAAAAAGAAAATTTTTTGTAGTGTTAAATTGATACAAAATCTAGGATTAAGAGTAAAAAATTAAGCCAAATGTAAGGCCTAAAATGAAACAATAGACAAAATATCAGGATTACTGATATAATTTGTTCCCCAAAAAATTAAAATAAAATTTTGTAAGGGTGATGTCTTTTGAGGTAAGGTGTGACCCCTACCTCAGATGTTTTAGAGCTCAATAATGTTATTGTAACATAATTAAGATTAGATAACAAAAATTAGTTACAAAATAGGACACAATAGTATCTATGCGCTCTACACAATATATGAGATTCATAGCAAATGCCATTCTTTTATTATGTAATTTATTTTTAGAATTTATTTTCTAAAACTCGTATGCATTTTCCTCTTAAATTTGCAAGAGTAGTATTGTTTGGTTTAGAGTTTGGAGACGCGTTCTTTCTATCTATGTAATTGTAAGGGTCGACTTCTCTCCGGTCCGTGATCGAACTAGAAGATACTGTTGGATCTGTGGAGACTCACCACGGGTCCCGTTTCAATAATCTGAACCATCAATGTGTAAAAATCGTCGAATATTATACGTCTGTAAAAAATCACAGTGATCAGATATTGATAGCTATGTGATCAAATCAGTTTTGTATAAAAAAATGGAATGTGAAAAAATAAACGATTGACAAAAATTTGATACGATGAGATAGCTATCGATATCCGATCAACGTGATGTTTCACAAGCATATAGTACTCGACGAATTCTACACATTGAACAATTCAGATTATTAAAACGGGACCTGTGGTGGGTCCCCACGGGCCCAATAATATCTTCTAATTTGATTACAGACTGGAGAGAAATGCAACCCTAATTGTAATGGGAGCGTAAAATGATTTTAGCATTTATGGATTCATTTCATTAATCATAGACGCATGGAATATGGTTTCTTGTTACGGAGAGATTAATTGATTCATTGGATTATATACTTAATTGTAAAAAAATTAATAAAATTTCTTGTAAATTTTTTATGCATTATTTTGGAACCCTTAACGTGCACGGACGGAATTTGCACAAATTATTGATTGCCCACTTTGCCATTCATCTCGCTTGATGGAAGGATTCAATGCTTTATTTGATTCTTGGATTGGATACAAGGGATTTATCCATTTGACTGGAAAAACATTGAAAAACATGTGGAGCCTACCATCTTTTTGCAATTCTATATCTTATGTTTGGTGATTAGATGTTATGTACATTGGATTTTATATCTCACAAAAAAGTGAAAGATATTTAAGAGCTTTTACATCAGTCTCAACAAATTTTGTGTCGAATTATAATTTAAAAATTATTTTTTTATTTCATACAATCTTTATTCTAACTCTATTTTTTTTATAAAAAAAAAAAACTTTATTACCCATTCCTCTGAAGAATAATACCCAAAAAGAGTCACAATAGTTGGGCCAAATATCTCAAAAAATAATAAATTATTAAATAACCAATGAATAGTACTTAACAAATTTATTGAGGTACTATAACAATTACAAATAATAGCTTATCATGAAATTAATTTATTAAGGCTAATATAGATGCTCTTTAATAGGCTCTTTAAAATAGACTTGTTAATTATTATAATTAGTCTAGACCCATTTTACTCAATCCAACAATTGACTTATTATTATAATAATTATTTTAACATTTATCTTTCAAGTTAATTACATTTGAAGAGTATTGATAGGCTAAAAATATTATGTGCAGATGCACAGGTCCAATAAAGATAGTGTTTGAACACAAATAAAAAAGTGATTAAGTAAAATAAATTTTTTTTTGGGTACTTTAATTAGTGAAAAATGAAAAGTAGTGTCACATCTATATGGTATTACATATCCCTTACTAATGAATATAGAACCGTCATTCATCTAACGATAAAATATAAGCACTTTTCTTTTATCTTATACTATATCATAATTTTACCAAACATAATAAAAGTAGATTTAAAATATATATATATATATATATATAAGGACACTCATTTTTTTGGATCAAAAGAATTTTTTTAATCCAAAAGGGTACTTATTGCTCAATGCTTACCTATTTGGTTATCTATTTAATGTCACTTATCTGTTCAACTATTTGTTCAACACTTATTGTCACCTATCTGTTCATTCATATATATATGCATATTACCTATCTATTTACCTATTTGTCCACCTTACCACCACCACTAGTTGCCGTCGGTGACTTTTCAACGCCACATCCTTATCACAAAAAAAGATTTAACATAAAGTCAGTAAACTTTTCACCAATTAACCCTATATATAATCATATTATGGGTTGTTTTGGGAAGGATACATTTTAATCAAAAAGTCAAAAAATTATTTTAAAAAATCTACTATTTTTTTCTATTTTTTTTATATATAAAAAATAAAAATTCATTAAAGAATTCAATTCCAAAAAAACAACCACATATCTTTAGCTATTAAATGTTCTCTTGACTTTGTTATATCCAATTCGGCCAATAAACAAGGCCCAAATGTGTGTAACAATGACTATATATCTTTAGCCATACATATTCTCTTGACTTCATTATATGCATTCGGCCAATAAAAAAGGCCCAATTGTGTAGAACCATGACTTGTCATATTGATGCCACTATAAGCTTCTGAGAGACTAGTCTATGTCCAACCAAATTCAGGTCCACTTTGAGAACATTTTGATGATTGAAAAATCAGTTGAGTTGACTATCAAGCAAGCGTGGGGTGGGTTGGGTTGGGTTGGGTTGGGTTGGGTTGGGTTGGGGGTATAGTAAAGTAGAGACGGTCAATGTACGTTCAAAGACTGCCTTAAATCCGATTTTGACAACGAAAGCAGCCATTGCAAAACGGTTCTCCTACGTTTAAAATGACTGCTCTGGTCAACAATACCATATTATTATTAGGCCACAAAATATCAAATTATTTATAACTTAATATATTTTAAAATAATTTGCGATTGCGATTGCGATTGCGATTGCGATTGCGATTGCCATTGTACCAATAATTTGGTATCTGTTGACTAGATTAATTGGGGGTACAACAATGGGTTGTCTGGTTAAAATAATAGCAAGTGGTTTAGAGGAAAACTTTAAACTTACATTTGTAATTAAGAAAAAGAAAAAAGGTTAGCCTATCTATATGAAAATTGAGAAGATTTGTGTAATGAGTAATTAAATTACGTGCGCTAGCAATTTGGTAAAATTGGGAGCATATGGAAGTGTATTATACCTTTACTAATTCGCGATTGCCATTGGGAGCCATTTGGGATGCTTAGGCTATCAAATTATTTATAATTTAATATATTTTAAAATAATTATATATTTTTTTAACATTAACAACAGCATTAAAGGCTATTTTTAGTAATTTTGTATTATTATTATGGGATTTTTAGTTCAACATCCATGATACGAGGATTTTATAAAATAAATGATGTGTAACATTTTCATAATAATAGTTAGGGTCTTTCAATATTTTTTCAAAAAAAAATCATAAAAAAATTTCTCTGTGATGAGCTGAAATTTCTCTAATAATATTATTAAGGGATCTTAACTAATAAAAAAAAAATATTAGGCCTCTCCTACTATTTAAAGTTAAAAAGAAATATTCCACTAATTTTCTTATTATACATTTCAGTTTACCCATGCCTTCTAAATAAAAAATAAAAATAAGATGTCTAAAAAGGTTTCTAGAAAATTGGTAATTAATAGTTTAGCCACACGATTCATAGAAATTGACCATACATTGATGCGGTGGGAAGAAAAATCACAATAAGAGACCGCCGATAAAGATGGGTTGGACTAGAAAAAGAAGTTCAAATGGTGAAAGGGAGTCCAGTGAATGAGAAAGATATATCAAAGTATTTGCAATAAGAAAAAAAAAGTCTCTTGATCAAGGGCTGGCCTTGAGTTTTTAGGGCCTAAGGTGAAATAATTTTTCGAGGCCTTTTAAATATTCATTAAAATAAAAATAAAAATCACCCTGATTGGTTTAGAATTTTGAAAAAAAATTATTTGAGTTTGCAATTCATATTTTTTTTAATATTTTTTGTATTTGGAAATTATTTTTTATTTTTTATTTATAAAAAAAGCACAAATATTATAATTTTTAAGTATATTTAAATTAGATGTATTTATAAAATAAATAAATAAAATTGCGTAAAATATTTAAAAACTACTAAAAAACACATAATTGGGCCATAAAAAGAGAAGAAAGAAAAAGAGGCCCCATAGACACATATACATATATTTTATTTTTTATTTTTTTTATTTTTTAATTGGGCTAACAACTAACACTTACAAATATTTTTTAACCAGGCCTTTTATCAATTGGGCCAAATGAAACTTTTGAGGCATTTTAAAATGGCCTAAATTAGTTAAACAAATTTGGGTCATTTTGAATTTTTGATATAGTATAAGATAATAAATTTGGGAGCCTTTTTTTTAGCCTAATTTTTGGGGCTCTAGGCACAGGCCTCAATGGCCTTAGTCCAGGGCCGACCCTGCTTTTGATGAAAAGAAATCAAGGATCATATATGATGAAGATGAGGTCTCCAATAAAGTCTGTCATTAGATTTGATTGATATTTAGATTGTGAGTAGACGGATGATAGAGGAAGGAGTTATGAACAATCAACTAGTACCAAATTTCTATAAAAGAACACATCTCACTAACTTGATTGTCGAAGCACACGCTCTTACTAAAAGGCAACTCTCACCGATTGTGCACTTTTGTTTATATCATGAATTTGTAGAAGGAGAGGACGTGTGCGATTGCCATTTTGGCTCCTTCTTTTTGTTTGTTTGTTTGTTTGTTGCCATTTTGGCCTATTTGATATGGTGTTTTTGTTTTCTCTGTCTCGAAAACAATCATTATAAACTCCAATAAGTTTTTATTTATTTATTTATTTATTTATTTATTTTTATGGTTTTTAAAAATTGAAAACATAATAGGTTTCTCTTTTTCTATTCCTTTACACAAATTTGAAATTCAAACACAATTTAACACAGAAACCGTCAAGATGTTGCAAATTACACTATTGCACGTATTGCATACCCGTGCTATTAGAATTCTATTTGCACTCTGAATAAATAAAAACAAAAATTAACTCAGCATTTAGCAACCGAATATGCTCGAACCAATTGATTGACTGAAGGTATATCTGTTGGAGTTTATCATTAAATCTAAAACTTCTCAGTCAAATATATTAACGAATATCATAAGGAAGAAGAACATGTGCCTCGTGGCAGCAGCAGTATTATGCATTATAGTTGTTGGTTCCTCCCCAACCTTTGTGATTGTGCTAGCTCATGATTGAGCATTTTGCACTTCCCTTCGTTATTGATGTAATCTCATATAAAATGTATGTCGTCACCATCAATAAAGTTTTTTTTTAACTGATAAAAAAAAATGTACATCGTGGTGATTGGTGTTTAATTGGCCCTGCTCTGTTTGGAATGTTCTCTTTTTATGATTTTCTTTACACGTTTCCATGACTAAATCTTTGTCCTTTTGTGCCACCTTTTTATTTTATTTTTTATTTTTTTTAATGAATAAAGTCTATAATGGTCCCTAATTCGTTGCTTCAAAAGCCTGATCAGTGATGAGTGGTCAGGATGGTTTCCAAATTGTGTTGGCAACAACAGTAATAATTGGGCACATCATTTGCACCATGAAAATGATAAGACTCTTGCACGCACTAAACTTTGCAGTCCCTTCTTCCTTTGCTTTTATTCTCATTATTGAGGGTATACCTATCAATTGTTGACTCTCGATACGTATTGATTTATAATTGGTATGATTGATTTATAGTGAAGTCGATATCTATTAATTCTTAATTGATATGTTTACTTTAGAATTGATATAATTAGTTTGACTGCCATAAAATTTCTTTTTACAATTAATGATTTAAAAAATATATATATGTAAAAACCGTAACATCCGATTTTAGATGCGTGTCCATCAATAGTTCTAAATTCTAATACCATTAAACCATAACACACCTTTGTAAATGCTGTGGTTAGTTTTTGTGCACACTTCTTTCCTGCCCATTTATAAAGGCCCATAATCATAACACTAGTGTAATCCTTCATCGGGAGTAAAGTAAAATTTTAGTAAGGGTTTTCTTTTATAAATAATAATTTGTTAATTTTTTGTTTCTTTATTTTTGCATGTAAAATTTATTTGTTTTATTATTAAAAACATTGAGAATTTATTTGTACCCTTTATTAATGGAGTCTTTAGTCAATAAGAATTTTTTTAGTTGGGCCTTTATATGAAGAGGTTTTTTTTTTTTGGGACAAAAAGTCCTTTTTTTTAATAAGCTCTCGGACATAAATATGAATATTTGATAAAAATGTGTTTTTAGTATTTAATATTTATGATAAAAAACATTTAACAATGAGATTTTTATTTTTATGAATCTCAAGACAAGATTTTTTTTTTAAAAAATTTTTAAATGAAAAGTATATTTTTTTGATTCTTAAACAAAAAGAGAGTCGAAACATGGTGACTTCCAAATTTGACAAATAAGTGTTTGCTTTATGCAAGAGCCAAAATCATTGGAATTTGGAATTGATGAACATTAATAATGCCACACATCGCGTGATTACGCTGCGTTGGGTTTCACAACCAATAGGGTTAGGTTGTTTGACTAAAATTTCTACACTCACAGAAAGAAATTAGGCTTTTTATCACGAAAATTTGTCATCGTAAAAAGTATTACTAGTAATATGAAAACCGCAATCACAATGGGACCTTAACTAGGACGAAAAGTCACTTGCATTTTCTAGTAACTTACCTTTCTAGTAGTGACCTCTATATGAGATTAATAGTTTCACTCTACTACCTATGTGTGAATTTTATTTTTTTGTATATTTGATAGAATTTCTCTCGGCCACTTTGAAAGTTTCTTTATATTAATTGTGTGTTCTATTTAATCTTCCTCATTGTGATTCTAAAATACTTGTATTGAAGAATTAATTAAACTAGAAATTATGGAAGTTTCAATCTTTAACATACATACATGAATCCAATACAAAAGAATGCCATGTTTTGATGCACTTATGTTGGAGCCTAGACCTTAAAAAAAAAAAAAAAAAACTAGAGAGAGAAAGAGAGGGAAGTAATCGTGGGAACCAAACAAAGCTAAAATCATGATAAAATGCTTTCACATTGACTTCATAAGCCCCTAATTTATGAGCGTTCCCCTTAACACATAGGACAACCACCTATAACTGTTGAATGGCAAATTAATGACCCCTAATTGAATTTTTGCTTTGCCTTTAATGTTTGTTTGGAGGAAATGCTCTTGGTATTGAACTTAAAATTCAACAAAATATACAATTTCATATTTGGTGAAAGACAATTAGGGTTTGAACTAATAGTCTACTTAGATATAAGGGACCACTAAATATAAATAATGGAGTAGAATACAAAATAAGAGATTAAAAAGAAATTTAAACTAATTAATTAAATTATAAAATTTACAAGATTTTATTATTGTTATTTTTGAAATTCTGAATCAATCCAAATATAAAATAATAACATATATACTTTAAAAGGGTGTTTGAGATTTAATTTTTTTATATAGCTTTTTTATTGGTTTATTTTTGTCTTTTGTGAATGTTTAAAAATAATAAATAAATAAATAAACTTTAGATTTCTAGATTCTACTCAAATAGACAAACCGAAAATTTAATAAAAATTTAAAAAGTTCTAAAAAAAGTTCAGAAAAAAAAAAACCAAAATAATACTCCTAGATTTTTTGACTTTTTATAGTTGGAATTTTTTTTTTTACATTTTAAATTCATCTACACAAGATAGATCGGAAAAAAAAAATGTTGATATAATTTTTTTTTTAAAAATCACTAAAAATTAATTAAAAAAACTTATTTGGAAGTTCTCAAACATCCACTACCAAGATCAAACATTATATTAAATACGAAAAAAGAAGATAAAGTAAGGAAAAAAAGACAAGGGTGCAGACAAAAAAGGAGTAGTAGATTTTTTGCACCGTCCATAAGTGATTATTATCTTTAAGTATATTTTATATTATTTATCATTTGATAAATTATTGAGTCTCAAAGCTGTAACTAATAAATATTAAAGAAAAATGTTTGGTAGCTTAAAATTTTGTGGCTCAAATCTGTCAAAACAACGTCGTTTTGCACTCATTTACACTCAAAACGACGTCGTTTTAAGTGATTTGAACTATTTGAGTCACAAAATTTTGAGATACCTAACATTATCGCTTTGCGAATAGTTTATTTAGTGTCTTTTAACTAATTTTTTTTTATAAAAATAAATATAAAAAATAAAATAAAATAAAATAAATTAGAATAATACACAACTTATTTGGGTGATCACCTCTGAAAACTGTGCTCAATTCTTCCTTTGTTGTGTTTTGATTGGTAGCTAGGGTTCTATTTGTTCGAAGATCACACCGTTTGAAATTATTTCACTTTACAAGATCTTCTCTACTCCAAGAGCTGACAAATTATAGTTGCTCAAATCAAATGGAACATCATTCTCTAACCGCCACGTCAGTTTTAGTCAAATAGCAAAATGATGCTTTTCTTTTTCTTAGGACTTTTTTACCACTAATAATTCAAGCCATGCGCTTCACACAGGGTGGGCATTCGTTGGATTGGGTCGGACCGAGTTCAGGCTGGGGCGGGCCGACACTTTGTGTCTGCTTAAGCTCAGTTTAATTAATGGGTAATGTTATAGTGTGCAACTTACACCTTACACCTTTTTGTGTTCACTTACACCTTACACTTACACTTTTTTTACCTTGCACTTACACCTTTTGTGTAAGTGGCACATGGTATGCAACTTATACATTTCATTTATACATTCCACTTACACTTACACCTTACACTTACACCTTTTGTGTTAGTGGCACATGGTGTGCAACCCACTTACACCTTTTGTGGGTTGCACACCTAAGAAAACTCCTTAATTTTAACGTCAGATCTCTAAATCTATTTGAGTTTGATTAAAAAAATAATTATAAATTTTACGTCTACTCATCAAGCTATATATTAATAAATAAATAAAATTTAAATTTTCATAATTAAATTCAATCATATATTATATTTTTTAAATAAATATATTAACATTATTATAAATTAAAAGATTTTTTAAATAAACTCAATCAAACATTATCACAAATATGTGAGTTTCAACAAAATCAACAAAGATAAAATTTAGATCCCAACAAAAAAGATATTTTTTAATATATTATAATTAATTAATTAATTTAATAACGTTTCGGGCCGGGTTGGGTCAAGTTAAAAGTATAAATCCCAAGTCCAACCTATTAATATATTGGACTGAAAATGTCAGTCTAATCCAGCCCTATAAGTTAAAACAATCTTTTCAAATCCTAAAAAAATATGATCGGGCTGGGTGGATTGGATAGGCCAATCAACCGATGCCCACCTTTGGTTTCACAAATGAGTGTGGGCTTCTTTCCGATCCAAATTTAGATTGCAGGGTATTATTTAGGTCTATAAACTTCACCACAGATATGTTTCAATGATATAAATAATTTATTTTGTACTTCTCTATTTGAGATAAGTATTTTTTTAAATATATTATCTATTTTTTGAAGATATATGTGATAAAATGAAAATGTTATGATTATCGAATCAATTTAATTTTTTATATATAGAAAATCTTACAAAATGAACTATTTGAATTATTAAAATAGGAACTGTGGTGTGCCTTTCAAACCATAACATAACATTCAAGTAATATATTTGAATTTGAGGGAATCGCCACTTTTTTTTAAAATAGACCAATGAGATTCATAGCGAACTACAAAATTGAAACATAAGATATATTACATGCACTAACATCATATTGAATTCTTGATTAATAATAAAAACTTTTAAACTATTATACAGAGGCATAATTTTATTATTTATATTAGGGTAAATTACATTTACCTTCTTTGAGGTTTCTGACAAATACAAGGACCTCTTTGTGGTTTGAATAATTACTGAGAACCTCCCACCTACGACAATATCAAGATTCCCCTACTATCAAAATTACTAAACGGTGTTACTTTTTCCTTAGGAAATTACCTTATTTCCTTCCTTGAAAATATTAAAAAATGTTTTTGGATTGAAGGATAGGTTTAGAGTGTTTAGAACAGTATTTTTGGATTTATTTTTTAAAAATATTATTTTTTTTTATTTTAAATATATAATTTTTATTTAAATATTTTATTTTATTTTGTAAATATTTTAATATTTTAATTTTAATATTTTAAACTCAAAACACAATTTCACACTCAAATCGTAACCAAACATATAACTCAAAACTAAATTCAGAAATTATTTTCAAACCTCATAACCAAACACATAACTCAATACTCCACACTACTTTCAGAACTCTACATTTAAATTGTAACCAAACGCATAACAAAAAACTAAAATATTTAAAAATATATTTATAAAATAAAATAAAATATTTAAAATAAAACTATATATTTAAAATAAAAATAAAAATTTTAAATTTTTTTAATATTTAAAAAATATATTTAAAATATTAAAAAAAAATACAACACATAGATGTATGAAATATAATGCACATTAAAATAAATAAATAAATATTTAAAATATAAAATATTTACCCTAAAAAAATAAATTCAAGAAATTATTTCTAATAGAATTGTGATTCTATGAGTTTTGAAAAGATTTTTGAAAATTTCTAATTGGAATTGTGTAATTGGTTAACACTATGAGTTTTGAATTTTTTTTTTTGAAAATTTCTAATTTGAATTGTGATTCTAAAAGAGAATCAAACATGTTTCTAAAATTTTTTTTTTTCGGAACATGTTTTTACTCAAAACTCAATTCAAAAATTATTTTCAAAACTCATAACCAAACACAAACTTAAAACTCAATTCAAAACTTTTTTCAAAATTCAAAACCAAACTTTTTCAAAAACTCTATTTTAAAAGAAAAAAAATTTCAAAAAAAATTTATTTTTTAAAATTATTTTTAGAATCATGATTTGAGTATGGAGTTTTATTTTGAGTTATGAATTTTGATAAGAAAAAATTTGTTTGGTTATAAATTTTGAAATTTTATGAATTTATTTTTTAGGGTAAATATTTTCTATTTTAAATATTTATTTATTTATTTTAATGTGTATTATATTTCATACATCTATGTGTTGTATTTTTTTTTTAATATTTTAAATATTAAAAAATTTTAAAATTTTTATTTTTATTTTAAATATATAGTTTTTATTTTAAATATTTTATTTTATTTTATAAATATATTTTTAAATATTTTATTTTTTTCTTATGCGTTTTGGTTACGATTTGAATGTAGAGTTTTGAAAGTAGTGTGAAGTGTTAAGTTATGTGTTTGGTTATGCGGTTTGAAAATAATTTTTGAATTGAGTTTTGAGTTATGTGTTTAGTTACGATTTGAGTGTGAAATTGTGTTTTGAGTTTAAAATATTAAAATTAAAAAATTAAAACATTTACAAAATAAAATAAAATATTTAAATAAAAATTATATATTTAAAATAAAAAAATAATTTTTTAAAAATATTTTTTAATATTTAAAAAAAAATAAATCCAAAAATACTGTTCCAAACACTCTAAACCTATCCTCTAATCCAAAAATATTTTTTAATATTTTTAAAGGAAAGGGCAATAAAGTAATTTCTGAAGGAAAAAGTAACACCGTTTAGTGATTTTTGACAACATGGGGAATCTTGATATTGTCAGGTAAAGTAAGAGAGGTTAATGTGATTATTCAAACTATAAAAGAAATCCCTGTATTTGTCAGAAACCTAAGGGGAGATAAATATAATTTACCCTTTATATTATATTATAATTCCAATGTTTCAATCCCATCACAAGTGCTCCTCCCTAGGGATGCAACTCGGGTGGGCTCAACCTGAGCAACCCGAGCCCAGTCCGAGTTTTTTTAGGGCTTGGGCAACTATATCTTGTAATCTGGACGGGCCTGGGCAGATTTTTGATACCCGAATTGTAATTCGGGCCGGGCTTGGGCAGAACCAATGGCCAACCCGAGCAACCCGAACCCGAATTAAATTTAATATATTATATAAATTATATAATATATATAAATTAAGTAAAAGAGTTAGTCTTAATTTTTAATTTTTATTTTTTGGTGACCAGAAAATAACTTTGAATAATTCTCAATTCTTTGTTAATTATCAATTCTACCTACAGGTTTCAAAACAAATCTACCTACAAGTTTCTGGGCAATTCGGGCAATTCGGACTGACCCGAGTTCAAAATACAAAGCTTGGGCCGGGCTTGGGCAGCAAAGCTCGGGTTCATGTTCGGGCAATTGCTTGGGCAATTTGGGTCGGGCTTAGGCAGACCCGACCGAACCCGCCCGAGTTGCACCCCTACTCCTCCCCTTTCACTTGGACTAGGACGGGTGTTCTCAATAGAAATTATTCAGTGTTATTGGAGTATTAAATAATTTTTTGTGTTATCAAAGCACTTAAAATAGAAGAGAAATGTTAATGTAATGCATGTTGTATTTATATTCAACTGACACACTTTTATGAGATTATTTATTTAAATTTGTGATAGAGTTGCATACGGTGTGTATTGTACAACAAATTTTTTTTTTTTTTTTTCAAAATAGAAATATGTTTAAAAAAACGAAAAGAAAAATAAAAAGAAAGAAACCCATTGGCTTCTGAGTTTTTATTTTTTATTTTTTATTTTAATGATAAGGATAAGGATTCTTTTTGTTAAGACTCTAATCTAATGAGCATTTTTTTTTTTCTTTTTATACTTTTTATGTTTGGATTCATTATCAAGAACATGACTTACATGTTAAACACCTTTAAAACATGGATATACATGTATCTATACTATTATAGAAAATGTTCATGTTTTGTCCTTAATTAACAACATCGAGTTCCTCCAATGAGTCATCCTATTTATATTAGTGATACAGAAAGATTGAGGCTCATCAATTCATTACTTTTTCTCAATAAGTAAACATTATTCAAATATAGATTATTTTTATATATAATATTTGATATAGAATTGTATGATTTATTATAATTCTCTCGTTTCAAAACAAAAGAATGTCAATCATAATTGAAATGAATTTATGCATAAATTTTTTTTTAGGTCTCAGCTACATTTATATGGCCGATGTGCACGACATTTATTGGTTAATTTATGGGGATTGAATTGTCTAATTGAACGGTCCAATCTAATTTATTGTGGGTCTATTTCGAATACATCTTGATTATCTAAACCATTAATTTTATAAGATTATTCAAGGCAATCACATTTCATCCAAACTTTCAACTGTGGAATAAAAGTTATTGGTTGTTTCGAATGATTTAAATAAATATACTTTTTGATTTTTTATAAAAAAAAAAATGTATAAAAAAATAAAGAGGTAATATGATCCCAAAAAATAAAAAGATGGCTATTGTAGAGGATGCCAAACTTGTAAAATTTAATTCCATGGGAAACTACGGCTAAGTGAATTTTGTAAAATTTAATTGTTGATTAATGATAAAGTTTATCACTTTATATTTTAATTTCATAAAATTTATCATTAATTTGTAAATAGTTTTTTTAAATAAATTTTCCTCCATTTAAGTAGAGCATCGGTAAAGTTGTACGTAATCTTAACCATATCTTTACAATATGACACGGCAATAAACTTTAACAAAAATGATCTCTACCCTCAACTGGGGGTGACACCCAGTGAGGTGTCACCCGGGGGTTGGAGGAGAAAACAGTTTTTTTTTTTTTTTTTTTTTTTCGGCCAATTCCACGCCGCCACGTCACTGGGGGTGGAGGTGAGGGTCTTCCGTACTGGGTGTATGTAGCATTGTTGAAACTTTAATAGACTTAAACCGAAACAAC